>VOPJ01005816.1:10773-97241 GCA_014673585.1 Semibalanus balanoides
AAAAAACTCGGTGAGATCATTAAATTGTCCCAGCCCCGGGCAGGAATATATTATCTTGGCACGACTGAAAATGATGACACATCCATTCCAAAAAGTGGACTGATAAAGAAAATGAGTTTTTCGTTGAGACCTTTATTTGACAATATCTCTTTGGATGACACCAGACGCAAGTTCTCAAAAATTAGCCCCCGTACGAAAATTTATAAATAACTCGCACTATGACGGATATCGACGTACAACTTGTAGTACCTGATGGTGTATCAATTGCTGGAAAACCTATTTTGCTATGCCTTGCAAAGAGCACTAATTCCAAAAACGCATCCAAACGGAATCTTGAAATTAAATTAATACAAAACAGACAAATCATTCGGCGACTGCACCTAGAACCCGAAAGATTCCCTCTTTCCACCAACATCCCTTGGAGTACCGATTTCCCAGAACTGACACAGAAGTATCCAAAACCACCTTATAAGTCAAGCTACCTTCAGTCCGGCCTGTGGTAAACCCACCTGAGAAGTAAAACCCCACACCACCGCGAGCTGGCATGACTGTAGCATCTCTGTCTCTCAGCGTCTGCACATCCATACTATGCCGCCCGCCAAATCCGGTTTGCATTCTCTCCGTTATACGGTGGGAGCCCCGCGTACCGTACAAGCGCTGCCGCATGCGGGCACGGGCAGGGACTGGACCGGCAGGGATCTGCAAGCCCCGCGGTCTATATTAGGGTGGTAGCGGCATACGTGTACAGACCCGGCCATGACGGTTGCTGGTGAGCTGTGTTGCTGAGGTGGCTTTGGTGTTGCTGGGAGCTGGGGGCTGTAGGGAGCTGAGGAGCTGGGACTGAGGGCTTGAGGAGCTGAGGAGTGGGGAGGCTGGATTGGTTTTGCTGAGGGCTGAGGACTGTGAGGTGCTGAGGAGCTGAGGAGCTGAGGGCTGAGGAGCTGTCGGAGCTGAGGAGCTGAAGGTCAGCTGAGGAGCTGAATTGTGCGGAGTGCTGGGGAGACTGAGAGCTGAGGACAGCTGTAGGAACAGGCGACGCTGGGAGAAACACAATATGACGGTAAGTCTGAAGAGGGGCTGCGATAATCGATTGTTCATTAGATTAGATGCGTGCTTTTGGTTCGTTTCTAGGTATTTACTAGTGAGGAGCGTGGAGAGTGAGCGTGAGGAGCGGGAGAGCGGAAAATATGCAAAGCTTGTAAACGTTCCATAGCCATAAGATGTCAGCAAATAAGCTGCATTCGAATATGGATTGAATTATTGTGACACAAATACTTAATAGTTTTTAGCTTTTTCTATAAAATGATGTAACTTTGCCAATACATATGTAAATTGATGAGGTGACAACCGATATTTTATACTTTGAAGGTTGTAATATCACACAACATTAGCGTCTCCGGCTCTGCGTGCTTAGTATTACCTAGTTGCTAAGCAATGGTTCGCCTAGTTGAGCATTCAGCGGTCTAGTCATCGCCCTCTAATTTGCTACAGACAGCAGCTGGTGAGTACTGAGTAAATGAGTAGTCACCTTGAGCATTGTCGTTCTGGGCACGAAATGACCCGCGAAATCCAATCCCTCAGCTTCAGACGGCACGTTGAAGATTAATTAAGATACCAGAGACGCCATACCAGAGCCACTTTAAAGTGATGACACTTTGGCCGTTTTGTTCCCAGGGCTCCGTCTGTTCACCGCTGTCGCTGCTGCTGCTGACACTGCTGACAACACCGGCGCTCGGCCAATCATCACCGCGCATCGTCTGCTTCTACGAGAACTGGGCGCGTTACCGACCTCCGCTCGGCCGCTTCCTGCCCACCAACATCCCCCCGCACCTCTGTACCCACATCCACTACGTGGGCGCCAGCGTGGACGAGGCCTCCCTGAACATCGGGCCTCTGGACGGCTTCGCTGACATCGTCACGGGCGGATACCGGGCGGTCACGGAGCTGAGGAAGAGCAACCCGGCGCTGAAGGTGCTGCCGATGCTAGGCGGCAGCGGGCTGCAGCAGGCGTCGCTGCGAGCCGCCGCCGCCACCGCCGAGAGCCGCAAACAGCTGGCCGCCGCGGCTGTCGCGTTCCTCCGCAAGCACGACTTTGACGGGCTGGACGTCGACTGGAAGCCGCCGCACGCGCCCGAGGACCACGCCGGTCTCCTGGAGGCGCTCCGAGCGGCGTTCGAGCAGGACGCGACGGAGACGGGCCGGCGGCGGCTGCTGCTCGCTGCCGAGCTGACGCCGCACCCGGACGAGCTGCGCCAGCACTTTGACATGGCGCGTGTGACGGCGGCCGTCGACTACGCCACGGTGCTGGGCTACCGGTATCAGGTGACGGAGGAGAACGTTACGAGTCACCACGCGCCGCTCCGGACCCCGCCCGGCGCGCCGGCAGCCGCCGCTGGACGGGACGTGCAGACCACCATGGAGACTCTGAAGCAGATGGGAGCGGACATGGCGAAACTGAACCTCGCCGTACCGACCTTTGGTGTGTCTTTCACACTGAAGAACCCTCGTCTCGGGGGTTTGTACGCTGGCTCTGCAGGACCGGGCGCTGCGGGGCCGATCACACGCGCTAAAGGCTCACTCGCCACGTACGAGATCTGCGACAAGACGGGTCGGCGCGGCTGGACGGTGGCGCGGCCGTTCCCAGAGGACGTCGGTCCGTACGCCACCGGCGGCGACCAGATGGTCTCCTTCGATGACGAGCAGACGCTGAGGATGAAGGGCCAGCTGGCGAAGGAGGCCGGATTCGGCGGTGTCGCCGCCTGGACCATCTCTCTGGACGACTTCCGCGGCTTCTGCACCGGCGAGCCGTTCCCGATGATCCGCGCGCTCAAAGCCGGAATGCTCGGAGTCCCCGAGGCGCGGCTGCCGACGACGCCAGCGCCACCTACAACTCCCGCGTACGACGCCAGCGACATCTTTGTGTGCCCTGGTGACGGTAAGCACGTGGCGTCCGACTGCGAGCACTTCTACTTCTGCAGCGGCGGTGTTCCGGAGCTGCTCAGCTGTAAGGAAGGTGAGACGTACGACGAGGAGCTGACGGCGTGCCGGCCCGGCGGACGCTGCACGCCGCGACCCACCCTGAGCGTGGCTGGCTTCGGACCCACCCCCATCCCGACACAGTCGACGCCGGCTCCCACGTTAGGTCGGAGACCTCACCGGCCTCGGGTGTCATCGTTCCGGGCACCGTCCCGTTCTTTGGAAAGGACGTATGGTTTGCCTTCTCTGTAGCCGTGTAGGTTTTACACAACCCAGGGTCATCTTCTACACTAGTGGCCGGCAGTGCTTATCGCTTTGCTTTGGGCTTCAAAATCATACCATAAAAGCTTGGTTTAAGCGGTTTTCTTTTTTTTTTCTCTCTATCAATTTTAACTGATTTCTAGGCGTTTGAAAAAATAAGAGACAGAAATTAAAGAAAATGAATAAAAAACATTGCAATGTCATACCTTGTTGGCGCTATTCTTGTGCCGCAAGCTACAGACATGCATTGCATTTACGTGTATTCGTAGACGGTGATTTTCGTTTTGTGTAATTTTACCAATTTCTAAATGTTTTTCGAACATAAATAAAGATATCAAAATTAAATCAGAGGCAAAAAAATCCAGGGTTTAAAAATCGCCTTTCTAAAAACTGTTGTAAACTTTTTTCCCCACAGCATTTTTTAAAGTATGACCAATTTCTAGGCGTTTTTCGAGAAAATAAAAAATAACATTAATTGAAGAAGAAACAACAAATAGCACTGGATTCCAAAAATCAGATTTCAGAAAAGAGTTGTTGGTACTTTTTATGCCCCGGGAGTTTGAAGTCTAAAAGGATGCTTTTTACCCCCCCCCCCTCCACACGGGTGCAATTTGGCACCCTACCGAGGACAGCATTTCAACAACGAATTAAGTCAGGGTCAGTGTCATGTACCCTGAAAGTTTGGGACCGGTGGTGCCAACTGCCAAACCATTCGACCTGTAGAGGCGCGCACAGAATTCTCGTTGGACACAACCAGAAACACAAACAGGCCGGACCTTCTTAGCCGACCGAGGCCCCAGTGGAAATCTTCAAACTCAGAGAAGCTTCGTTTTTCTTCATTCTACGATTTGAACTAATATACCTTACACAGTACATCATGTACCCTACCTAGTACCTTCAACACCTAACATAGGCATCAGGTGCTAAGAGTTGCTATAAGTGCTTAGAGAGTGATTTGAGTTCAACCCCACTTTTACATTGAACGCATTTAGCAGAAGCTACTAGCTATTAGCCATGAACATTAAGTGGAGTTGAGCACTGAGACTACACCCCCCAACCCCCATAAAACTGCATGGTTAAATAAGCCAAAATGTTAACATATAGGTACTATAGTCTATAGGTATTAGGTAACATATAGGTACTGTCTAGGCCTATTATAGGTTCTATTCGTATAGGTACCTATCTACTAGTCTATGTTCATTGTTCAAGTCTATATGTGGCATTAACAACTCGTGCACTGGCAGGTGTACGGCTTATATCGCTCGCTTTTACTACACTTCAGTTTTTCGCGGGCAGCACGAAATGTGTTCATGTTGCTATTTGTTGCGCATGTGTTTTGGATTCCGGCAACCATAACCCAGCATATAGAACTAAGAACTGTCTCAGTAAAAATGTACAGGAGCACAATACACAAAATGAATAGCCTTCTGTGTTGTATGATGGGAATTGTTCTCGACCCATCGAAACTGCAGCGAGGTGGCGAAGACGGCCCACAGCTTTGCGGTTCAAGCACTCACCGATTCCAAGGCGACTCCATGCGAATCACCTGTGACTCACCTCCGATGAGTGAGACTCCAGCGACTCACCTCCTGCGATTCCGGCGACTCACCTGTTTGTAGGGCACGAAGCCGACCATTGGGTGGATCTCGACCGGAATGCCATCTGGCGGCTGAAACTCGAAACTGCCGCCGCTGGCGAAGAACTTCTCCTCGGCCAGAGGCACCTGACGAGAACAGGCAAAGGACGGATAATGTAACCAAGCTGCAATAAATCGTCCTCGTACACGAAACAATGACAACGTGCATCGACCACAGACACGCCACAAAGTATGATTTATTATACGTCATGTTACAATTACAGTGGAAAGCCAGTAGTCAGCAGCTGACTGCTACGATATACAAATAAATACGAATAGTAACGATCAATGCGCACGGAGCACTGCCACCGCCAGTGGCATGAGCATTGAGTATCAGTATCAAACCACGGCCTCCGTGCACGGAGAGGCGACAAAGCCAGCGGCGGAGACTCACCTTCGGGCACTGGACGTAGACAGCCGACCTCATCTCACCCTGGACGGGCACACCGCTCATCTTGATACTGGTGGCGCTGAGGGAGAGGGACGGGCTGGTGGACAGACCCCGACACGATACCGTCGCCCTGTGGAGAGAGGGAGGGAGTGAGAGAGCGGTGGCGCTGAGAGAGGGGGGGGGGCTGGTGGACAGACCCCGGCACGATACCGTCGCTCTGTGGAGAGAGGGAGGAAGGGGAGGGGACAGACGTTAGGAGTGAGGAGGAAGGCGCTGAGAAAGAGGGGTGGGGTGGTGGCTGACGACAGCGCGCGCTCACCCGGTCTCATACTGGACACAGCGACGATCGTCGCGCAGTTGCCTACCCCTACATTCACGGATCAAATCACCCACGCCACGCCACCCCAGCCCACCCCCCCCCCCCCCCCACCCACCTGCCTCCATCGAAGCGTCCCACACCAGAGAGAACTGGTGCTGATACGGACACGGACGGTGAGAAGATGAAGTCCCAGTGTACCGTCTCGCCGGGACAGCAGGAAGGCACCACCGTTACCCGGCTGCACCGTCACACTCTGCAGTGACGCACAGGGCAGTAGTTACACTCCACACACCAGGTAGCAGTCACACTGCAGTGTGACGCACAGGGCAGTAGTCACACTCACCACACAGGAGCAGTCACACTCAGTCGGTGGTATTTTGGGGGAACCCGGCGCACCCCTCAACAGACAGTAGTTACACTCACACACAAGTAGCAGTCACACTCAGTTGACCGCACGGACAGTAGTCACACTCACACCAAGTAGCAGTCACACTCAGTGTGACGCACAGGGCAGTAGTCACACTCACACACAGGTAGCAGTCACACTCTGTACGTGACGCACAGGGCAGTAGTCACACACTCACACACAGGTAGCAGTCACACTCAGTGTGACGCACGGGGCAGTAGTCACACTCACACACAGGTAGCAGTCACACTCAGTGTGACGCACAGGGCAGTAGTCACACTCACACACAGGTAGCAGTGTCAACTCAGTATGCTGTGATCACCAGGCAGTAGTCCACACTCCACACACAGGTAGCAGTCACACTCTGTGTGAGGCACAAGGCAGTAGTCACACTCACACACAGGTAGCAGTCCACACTCTCATGTGGACGCACGGGCAGATAGTCACACTCACACACAGGTAGCATTCACACTCAGTTGACGCCAGGGCTGGCAGGTAGTCACACTCTGCGCGTCACAGGGCAGTAGTCACACTCACACACAGGTAGCAGTCACACTCAGTGTGACGCACAGGGCAGAGTGTGACAGAGGTGAGCTGAGGAGGCGAGCTCCACAGTAAGTCAGGTGGAATCGACTGAATAGTGCAACGCTTCAGTGAGGGTGACATAATAACGCATGTTCATTGTTAAAAATTGCAGCTCTCCAAAAATGTTGAAACATGATCATTGATCACAGAACAATTCGAAATACAAGTTCCTATCAAGGGCGAACAGCACAACACGTAAGATGATGATGATTTGGGCCTAGGGGCGCCTTAACTTCTATAGTTATGTGGTGCCCATCACAAAACGCACGGATGAGCAGTCAGACAACGACGGAGCTTCCACTATCTACTCTACTTGGCACATACCGTCCTACCTCCCGTACCCCTCCCCCGCTCCCCCTCCATCCTCTCACATCAGGCAGTCCGGTGAAGTGGCAGTGTTGCGTGGTCAGCCCGCCGTTGGTGAGCTGCACCCTCCTACACGCCGACTCCAGCAGGGTAACGCGGCCAAACTCGAGTCTGTCGGGCCGCAGCCACACGTGGTTACTGGAGACGGCCGCCTGTATCGAGCCCATGATCGAGGCGCCTCGCGAGCCGCCCAGAGAGCTACCGAGCGAGGCGCTGTCCACGTGGAACGACACGGGGAAGTCGAGCACGTGCGTGTCCGGGTCGAAGAACCGGTGTGGCGGGTTCAGCAAGGAGCGTCTGCCGGGCGGAGGGTGAGATTCAGTGAGGGAAAGGAAGGGAGCGCAGTATCGCACCAAAGTATGACATGCATGTATTACCAACTCATTTCTTCACATATTTGTTTCGTTAGTAAACTGAGGTCATGTCAGTGACATATGTCCACAAGCGCATCCCACTTACTTGGGTTTGAAGAAGATCTTGACCTTGAACGAGTTGTCGGCCTGCACCAGCGCGGTGGAGCCCTGGATCTCCACAAACGGCTTCATGTCGACCGGCACCACCGTCCGCACCCGGCTGGAACAGACACCAGCCGTGCGTTAGAGCATGGCAGGTCATAACCCACACAGCGTCTCACCGAGACGCAGAGCATGGCGGGTCATAACCCACACAGCGTCCCAGCGAGCCGCACCCGGCTGGAACAGACACCAGCCGTGCGTCAGAGCATGGCGGGTCATAACCCACACAGCGTCCCATCGAGCCACACCCGGCTGGAACAGACATCAGCCGTGCGTCAGAGCATGGCGGGTCATAACCCACACAGCGTCTCATCGAGACGCACCAGGCTGGAACAGACACCAGCCGTGCGTCAGAGCATGGCGGGTCATAACCCACACAGCGTGCCATCGAGACGCACCCGGCTGGAACAGACACCAGCCGTGCGTCAGAGCATGGCGGGTCATAACCCACACAGCGTCCCAGCGAGCCGCACCCGGCTGGAACAGACATCCAGCCGTGCGTCAGAGCATGGCGGGTCATAACCCACACAGCGTCTCATCGAGCCACACCCGGCTGGAACAGACATCAGCCGTGCGTCAGAGCATGGCGGGTCATTACCCACACAGCGTCCCATCGAGCCACATCCGGCTGGAACAGACACCAGCCGTGAGTCAGAGCATGGCGGGTCATAACCCACACAGCGTCCCATCCGAGCCCACACCCGGCTGAAACAGGAACATCAGCGTGGTCAGGCATGGCGGGTCATAACCCACAAAAGCGTCCTCATCGAGACCGCACCAGGCTTGAACAGACCACCAGCCGTGCGTCAAGAGCATTGGGGTCATAACCCCCACAGCTGTTCCAATCGAGACGCACCCGGCTGAAACAGACACAGCCGTGCGTTCAGAGCCATGGCGGGTCATAACCCACACAGCGTCCCAGCGAGCCGCACCCGGCTGGAACAGACACCAGCCGTGCGTTAGAGCATGGCAGGTCATAACCCACACAGCGTCTCACCGAGCCGCACCCGGCTGGAACAGATACCAGCCGTGCGTTAGAGCATGGCAGGTCATAACCCACACAGCGTCCCATCGAGACGCACCCGGCTGAGGAGCAGGAGCAGTGGCAGCCTAAGCCACATCACATCACGCTTGTACCGAAAACGCGGCGCGATCAAACAGGTTCGATCGAACCATAACAGCCATCAATCGACCTACCCTGGAACCTTCAGCGGCAAGTGCAGTCGGCCGCTGAATATCGGCTTTCAAGTCGGCGCCGAGTTGCTGTGGAGGCAGCACCTGGTAACATGTTCATGTTGAAGGTATGATATGTGTGTTATGTATGTGTGTTTGCGCAATAAACGGGTTGATGATGATGAAGGGCTCGTACCTGGCCACCTTTCCGGTGTTGACGATCTCAAAGGTGTCCCAGTAGGTGAGCCCACACAGACAGATGTCCAGTGAGAGGTGCGGATTACGCACCGTTATGGGAAACTCGTGGCCAGAGTAGGAGGCCGTCAGGGTGAACTGGGGGCGGAGCGGAGGACGGGGGAGGACAGGTTAGGAGGGACCAGTTGGGGTAGACGGAAGGGGTGGGGAAACGACACCGCTCGAAAAGCGTTCGTTCGGTTAATGTACTAAAACACCGGCATATTAGGCAACGAGCACTGAACGGGAATCATCGAGTCGAACTTTCAAATTACTCCCCATGCATACAGGAGAGCTAAGGCGCGTTAACAAGAAACACTCGCTCTGTTCTCACCGGCTCGCAGTTGGGATCGTCGAACTCGACGACGAGTTGCTGTCTCCAGGCGCCCTCCAGGTCTGCCACACAGCCGAGGTGGAGCCTGGCCCGTCCGCCGGCCGGCAGCTCCCCCTCCCCGCTGCCGCACACCCCCAGGCCTCCGTCGAAGTCGATGATCGGGAGCCGGTCAAACAGCTGGTCCAGGATCGACGCGACGATGCGGGTGGCGGAGGAGTTGGCTGAGAGTTGAGGCTGGTCGGTGGCGGAGGTGGCGGGGGTGGCGGGGGTGGCGGGAGTGGCGGGGGCGGGGGCTGACGGGGGTGGCTGGGGTGTTGGGTGGTGTAGGCGGTGGTGGCGGGGGATGGGTGGCGGTCTTGGCGTGGTGGCCGGGAAGGGCGGGTCTGGCGGTAGGTGGTGGGGGTGGCGGGTCTGGCGGTTGCGTGGGCGGGGGGTGGCGGGTCTGGCGGTGGTGGCGGGGGTGGCGGGTCTGGCGGGGGTCGGGGAGGAGGCCGGAGGAGTTATAGGCACGGCAGGGGCAGCATCAGAGGAGGCGGAGGCTGCAGCGGTGACGACAGAGCCTCCAGTCCCACTCCGTGCGGCCCTGCTGACCGGCTGCTCAGCAGCCACCTCTGCCGCCACCGAACCATCAGCCGCAGCGGTGATCTGCCTCAGACTCTCCACCTGTCCCTCCTCCTCCTCCGTCCCATCCAGAGTCACCGCCACCGGCCGGAACGTGAACCGACACCCCTTGCTCCCCGTGTTCCGCAGCAGCACGCTCTTCTTCGCCCTCGTGCCGAGCACCAGGTCCCCGAAGTCCACGACGTTGCGCTCCAGCCGCGGTTCGCACCTCTGCGCCACGAAGCGCACCGGCACCTGGAACTCGCCGTTGGGAGCCTGGAAGCGCACCAGACACTTGCCGTCTCCCAGCAGCCGAGGCGTGAACTCGAGTTCGAGCCGCGCCGCCAGTCCGGTGCCGAGGAAGCCCGGGGACTCGAACTGCACGTGCAGGCTCTCCGCCAGCGGCTGGTCCAGATGGTAGTAGTTGTGCTCGTAGAGGCCGATGTAGCGGCAGCTGGAGCGCGTGCGGGAGAAGTTGACGATCAAGACGCGCCGGTGGTACGTCCAGCCCACCTGGAAGTCCTGGGGAAGCAGGTATGTCAGGGTGAACAGGGTTAAACTGTTGCAAAAATTGGTCTCAAAGGTTTAAGTGTTATAGGTACAAGACCATAAATTAAATAGAAGTTGATCCATCTCCTTAGATCCAAGAAAAAGTAAAAAACTCAGGAAATAATATCGATATGGTCTTTCAGTGGTGGCCAGTTTAGAGACTAAATTATCCACATCCACAAAAAATTATAGAGCACGATCCACGCCCACCAGCCGACCGCTGGCCGTACCTTGAACTCGATGACATCCGGTTTCCAGCTGAAGGGACAGGGATTGCTGGTGACCGGTGGCCGGTCTACCGGCATATCAGGCCTCCTCATCTTCCACTGCTGCTCCCCGCTGCGGAAGGAGCCGTCCAGCGAGCCAGTGTCCGCCGACTCCCCACCCCCGCCGCCCGCTGAAGTCTCCAGCAATCGCTGCAGCCGTTCCAGGTCCCCGGCAGACAACCGCGTGGGGCTGCCCTGGTCGACCCCGTCATCCACCGGCTCACCAGGCGGCGTGGACGAGACGGAGCTCCTCGGAGGCAGCGATGCTTCCTCCCCCTCGTCCGGCTCAGTGGACTCGCCCAGACCGGCCGACGCAGAGCTGGCGGGCCGGAGCGCCGAGCCGGTGCGATCGACTGCTGATCCGTCCCCGCCGGTGGCTGCGGGCCCGGTGACATGGCTCGATGCGGCCGTCAGCGGGGGGAGGCTGCGGGGCCGGGCGGCGCGGGTCGGACGGCGGGCGCGCAGTGGCGGCGGGGGAGGTCGGGTCGGCTGCAGACGGCGCCGCTCCTGCTGCACGAGACGGGCGACGATCTTGCGCGTGTTGTCGCGCTGGCGAGCGGCGGTGTCGAGTCGGCTCTGCTCGGCGGCAGCCAGAGTGGCGCGTCGCTGTTGGAGATGCGCCTGTCGAGAAGATGAGGAGGCGGGTGAGAGGCGGAGAGAGCAGGGGTGAGAGCCGAGAGGCGAGTGAACTGTGGGGAGGGGAGGGATGAGAGGCAACGGGGGGAAGGGGTCGATCCTGTATAGGACCGAAAGTGATTGCAATCGAGTTTACCCGCCTGATTAAGCACCAACGTGTGTTAAAGGATACAGAGGCTCCGCTACCTGTATATAGAAAACTAGCCCCTAGTTTTTAGTACAATTTACCGGCCGATACGGAGCTCAACAAGTTACAGGCAGTTTTTCAGCCAGAAGGTCATTCCAAGTTGACGGCAATTTTCTCCTCTGCCAAGACGTGTCCACAACACGTTCTCCGTCCACATGTCAGCGAAGTGGGTCATGGTGAACCACACTTCACTCAGCTGCGTCACAACACTCAGTGGCCGCGGTCGACGGCGTGACACCGGGGCTCGGTGCACCGCCGTCTCCCTGCGGCCCTGTCTGTCTCCCGGCGCCCGTCAGTGTTCAGCAGTGGTCACAGGCCACCAGTCGCGGTCGAGACTCCCGATCGCCACCCCCGTCCACTCGCTGCGTCTACCCCCCCCCCCATCATGTCTGCTCTCCGTCTCCTGTGGCCCCTGGTGATGGTGATGGTGATGGTGCTGGCCTGGCGGCCGGCATCGGCCTTCGCAGAGCGGAAGCCCTGGTGCGAAGACGAGGTGAACCGCGGCCCAGGCGACCAGACCATCTCGCGCTGGTTCTACAAACCCGACTTCGGCTGCGTGACGTTCGGCTGGGGCGGGGAGTACAGCGCCGGCACCAACATCAGCGCCACCAACAACTTCGGCACGCTCACCGACTGCCTGCGCGACTGTCCGCCGTTCTGACGGCACGGCAGCAGCAGGGAAAGAAAACAAGAAAAGGGGAACTGTCTAGAAGTGAAGAAGTCAGAAGAAGATGAGATGTCTACCAGGAGGGAAGGAGGAGGCTTATGTATGTGGAGAGCCCGGTGGTGAGCTTGTAATACTTCTAAACGACACCGTAAACTAAGGAGAAGGCCGGCAGAAGATCGGGCCAGAGCTGAATCGTCATGAATATTCGACCAACCATCAAAGAGGACCATATAAATACCGGGTCATTTGATCAACACACTTGAAAAGGGCGCATTTTACTATATCATTCGGACATTATTTCGATCAGTTGCTTTCAAGGTGCCGTCGACACTGCTGGTGTCCTTCAAGGGAACGTGACGCTGCGTGGGGTATGTGTGCGATATTAATACAATACATGTGTGCGAACGCCTTTTCGTCGTAAACAGAAACAAGTAAGTCATTTGAGCAGGTCGTGTAGTTAGCAAACAATTTAGACAGGCAGGTTTTGTCCGCTATTTTTTAAGGGTATAAGCAAATCTTACGAAAATCGCAAAACCCTTTCCTTGTCCAATCCAAGTTCATTGACAAAATATTATTGCTCCAGCTTAATACGAAATATAACACAAAATTTCTCCCGACTCGACTATAATTGGCTGACCTGTAGTTTCTGGGCGCTGCCCGGCAACGATGTGCTGCTGCTGCTGCTGCTGCTGCTGCTGCTGAGCCGAGGTGGGCTGGCTCGCTCCGTGGGCAGGCAGCTGCTGCTGCACCCGGATCACCTCCCTCGTGTACTCCAGCTGGCGCGCGAAACTGGCGCACGGCGTCAGACCGACACTGGCGCTGACGCTCCGACGACCGACCAGCTGAAAAACGCCGTCAGAAGATACACTGATCAGCTGCCGACACAGCACAGATGTGGGAACATTACGACAAGTGTGTGTGGGAGGGGGGGGGGGCAGTGCAACTTTGATCTTGTCTTAGAGAAACCAGCCCCCTTTGCAAGATTTCTTTACAGATCAGGGATTCCCTCACCTTGGCGAACCGTTTCCCGCCCAAAATATTCCTTACCAATCAAAGGAAAAAAATGAAAAAATGACGAAAAATGGGGGGCACGGCCTCCGCCACCTATTCCTACGCCTATGAGCGATATTATTATTAGATTCTACCGGTAAGAAGGATGATGGCGGCTATCGTTTAAACACATTAAATGCATATAACTCTCATGCAGTAGCGTTTTACCACCAACTGCAAAATACTACCATCTCTTTTAATCAGAACTACAACCTCCTGTAAGCCAAAACAAACTAAATAATTCACTGACTCCCATACTTGCAGAATATCTGCACAAACAAACATAAAAGGCACTTGACACCAGCGGCCCGTTTGCCGCGGGTTCAGACCGACCTGCTCCTTCTGCTGCTGCTGCAGCGTTCTGAGCGTGTTGGTGACGTGGACGTCCATCCGTCCTGCCGCGTCCTCAGCCTGCTGTCTCAGCTGATCCTCCCGCGCGGCCAGAGAGCGGAGAGTCTTCCTGCTCCTGTCCTCCCGCTGCCCCACATTGTCCTGCAGCAGATATTATACAGTCTGCCATCGTGTCCTGCAGTCCCTGTCCCCCCATATACTGCCCCGTCACGCAGGTATCATACAGACAACCAAAACACAACGCTGATGCAACGCATATAGATAATGAGGATAATAATTGCATCGCGATAATTTGATGATAACCCAATAGTTCCATAGTCGTTACGACTAAGTCCTGGCTCATATGGAAGCCAGCTTACCTGGTAAATCTTGGCTAGTTTCTCCTCACGATGGATGTAGCATCTCTTCTGTGCCTGCTTTCTCTGCTCAAAGTCCTTCTCCATTTCGTTGACGAAGAACTTGGTGCTGATCAGTTTACCATCGTCGAACCGGGCGGCGGCAGAGTACTTCCTGCAATACAAGAGAAAGCCGCATAGGCACGACACAATCATAGGCACATAGGCACATAGGCACATAGGCACGACACAATCAACGTCCGCTAATGATTAGAAGACAGTAAATGACGGAAAAGTATAAAGAAACTGTCTTAATGTACCTACTCCCTCGTTAGGAAACAAACCGTGAAAACTGAAATACTAGGTAATTAGCAAAAACTTTCCCCTAAAAAATATGATCGTGCTATTGACTATATCATATAACATTAGACCAGGCACACAATTCGATCGACGTTCTCAGACGAGTGACTACTCATGTGGGTACCACCCCGTGTCAAGCCCCATTTGTCCCTTGCGGCACAGCTGGCTGTACCAAACCTGAAACACCTCATCAAATAGCCTGCCATCCGCTGCCGACTCACTCCAGCGTGGCCAGACGGTGCTCCAGCCAGTGGCGCTGATGCTCCTGTTGCGCCATGTTCGCCTCCAGGCCGGCCAGCCGGTCCTGCAGGTAGCCGAGGCTGGCTTGGCGGCCGGGGCGGGCCGCGTGTCGCACCTGCGCCGCCGTCTGCTCGCGCCGACTGGACAGCGCCTGCAGTCGCTCCCGACACTGCCACATCTGCCGCCGCGTCTGTCCAGACAGTACAGACAGGCAGCGTCAGACAGGTCCAGACAGTACAAACAGGCAGCGTCAGACAGGTCCAGACAGTACAGACAGACAGCGTCAGACAGGTCCAGACAGTACAGACAGGCAGCGTCAGACAGGTCCAGACAGTACAGACAGACAGCGTTAGAGATGTTCTCTTCCTGCTTGAAATAACGAGCTAATCTAGTCATCTTACACATCATTATGTGACATTTTGTCTACAACCTCAATTTAAACCCCACCTTCTGTTTTCATAGCGCAGTTCATTTGATGTAGGCTGAGCAATACTTACCTCGTCCAGAAGCGTGTTGTATTTTCCACATTCTGAGTTAGAAGCATCAACTTGCTGTTTTGCTCTGATGTATTTATGCTGTTCATCCAGCGTGATTTGACCCTTACTGCCACACGACAGTGTATTTTCTTCGTCTTCGTCATCCATGTTCGATGGTTCAGTCAAAGCCTACGTTTAACGTATCATGTCCTGTCGAACTAAAAACACAGTAATTCAAACACAATCTTTAGAAACACCAGGACAATGCATCACTGTGCAAACATTAGACGGGCCATCACTCTATCAGATGCCCATTACTGCACTAAATCGAGTGGAGTTTACTGTTCAGGGCAGAACCCCGAGCTTAAAGTAAACATCCAGTAACGGAAAGTAGTGAGGTGAACTAATTCACCCAGAATATACTATTATTTTATTTGATGTTGTATTCGCTTCACCGTTCATCCCGGGGAGTGCCGGATAAAAAAGGAACCTCAGTAATACTCAGAATAGTTAACCGAAGCTATCATACCAGCACAATAAGGAACGAACCTCAATTTGTAAAAGTGCGTACGAAGCGGAGCCGGTAGTTGTATGTAATCAAGCCGATTTGACTTTTTGACCTTTTACTTTTGAACAATTTTACTATTTGCCCTTTTACTTTTTCACATTTGACTTTTTGTCATGGAATCACAAATCAAAAACATGTTCTTCGCGAGAAGGCTGTTAGGTGCTGCCACCTATGATCTGCAGTACATGTGCTGTCACCTATGATATGCAGTACATGTGCTGTCACCTATGATATGCAGTACATGTGCTCAGAGGCGTCACCTTTTGAAAATAATTGGGGTTGTACTTAGTTGTTAAGAGCCCCATTTGTACCACATCGCGTCATAGGCGTAATGTTAAATTCCCAAATTATTGGGGTTTTAGCTAACAGCCTACAACCACACTTTGCATTAAAGTCCAACCCATGCATGTGCTGCCACCTGATGAATGGATAAAATATTAAATGACACGAATTGAGATCGTTCATCGTATAGCATTATTATTTGTTTATGAAAGTAAGAAACATTTTGCTTATCAGGCCAAGTGATGAACAATAATTACAATAAAACAGCATAACTGCTCAACGGACTGAAATATTAATGGGTCCTAGTCCAGACTTGTGCTTGAATCCGCTTCAGCGGAATCAATTCCGATTCCATGCCAAGCCCGATGGGTCTGATTCCGATTTCGATTCTAATATATATTTTACTAGGGAAATCGATTCCGAATCAGATTCCAGGGCACCCAAAAAGCTTGATTCCGAATCCGATCCCACTGACTCCACTGTGCATACAAAATTCCAATCACAGCTATATTTTGTACAAATGAAATGAATTAAATGACATTAATAGCAGTATGAAATATATTGTACACTGTACAGGTACATTTAATACTCTATTTTGCTATATAACTTTAAACAATTTCATGGATTTGTTGGAAGAACTGGCATGTGCTGCGAAATCGTGACAGCTCAGAAACGTCGAAATCTTATGAAGATGCAAATCAATATGACATTTAGACGTACCAATACTAATGATACATGAACAATTATACATATTGCAAGCAGCTATTCTCCAATAAAATACACAAGAAAATCACTGTATAGAAAGATGTGATAATATATGGAAAGTAGGTATGGCACACACAAACAAACTGCCATAAGCTAAGATCGTTATACATATGTCTGCACCTAAATAAGTAAAATAACTTATATGTTTATTGACCCTCATCAGGCAAAAAATAATCGCCTAGCTTTGCTTTATGCATGCATGTTCAAAGAAAGAAATTGCCTTTAGGGAATCTTAAATTCATGATCAGTTCAAATTCATGATATAGGAAAATAACACGGAATCACTTGACATTTTAATTTATTCCGATTCCATCATTTCTAAAAAATAATTTGACTCCACCTGATTCCGATTCCACCCAGATGCCATTGCAATTTAATCCGATTCCGATTCCAGTACAAACGGAATCGATTTCACTGGAATCAAGCACAAGTCTGGGTCCTACACACAATGCAATGTTGAAGTCTACTTTCCATTCCAGTTTTACATTACATAACACAGATGAAATTGGCATGGCTATTGGCTAATGGCTAAGCTACAAATTCGGATAGGCTGTCTTGTATGATATATTAATGGGTGATAAGGCTTTTCATTTTGCATTGATTTGTAAGAGAAGTGATGGGGAGCGGACTTGAATAGACAGTGACGCAAGGGAATCAGTGATGTTAGATAAGAGGGCGGCGTGAGTTAAGTACGGAGCATCCAAGAAACTGCAAACGACCGAGAGAGAGATCACGCAAATTGAGCCGCCCAGTTGTTCTGTTACATTCCAGGGGGCGGAACATATGAAATCGCGGTCAGCGGGGGGGGGGGCCTAGTTGTTCACGTTGATAATAGGTTTTAACACTCAGTTCTCTTACCAGATGTCTCAGACCCATACACATTAATAGTTAACTTGAAATATATCGTGTGACAGATGGACGGTGGAATACTGACGGTCGGGTGGGGGCTAAGAACTGTCGGGCCCTCTCCTGTAAGAGATATAAAGTTCCACCCCTGATTACATCTACCCTCATTTCACAGACTCAATTGGACATAATTATCATAAATATCTTATGATAATTGTCTTTTCAGGCCAGGGCTGGAGATCCTGGGGGGAGGGGGTCAGGGTCAAGACCCTCTGGGCCCCTTAGATGTTAAAAACTGGAGGATTCGAGGGTCCAGTGGGCCCTGCACATGCCAAAATATAAGTATATAAACAGAGTTAGCCATCTTCAAATCGGCATGGGTGATCTATGCCGACTTACAGACGACCCGAGGGGCCCTCGGTCAGCCAGAAGCGCTCGGTCGTCCTGCGATGGCCTTTGGCCGGCCTGAGAGGGCCCAGAGTTGGCATTGAGGCTCACAGTCGTCCTGAGAGGCCCACAGTCGGAATGAGCGGCCCTTGATCGGTCTAAGATGGCCCTCAGTCGGCCCAAGGCCCCCCAATGCAGATTTGAAGACAGTCTGAGGGAGCCCTCGGTCGTTATATGGTGGCCCTTGGCTGGCCAGAGAGGTCTCACAGTCGGCATGAGGGGCCCTCGGTCAACCTGAGGAACTTTGTCGAATTGAAGACAGTCTGAGGGGGCCCTCGGTCGGTCTGAGAGGCCCTCCGTCGTCCTAAGATGCTCTTGGTCGGCGTGGGATGGCCATCGGTGATCGGCCTGCCTTAAGGGGCCCACAGTTGGTCTGAGAGGGCCCAGAGTCGGGCTGAGAGGGCCCATAGTCGACCTGAGGCCCGCAGTTGGACTGAGGGGACCTTTGGTTGGACTAATATGGCCCTCGGTCGGTCTGAGGGGACCTCGATTGACTTGAAGGGGCCCTCGGTTAGCTTAAGGGGCCATCGCTCCGCCTGAGGGACCCTCGGTTGATCGTAAATGTTCCTCCTCCGACCTGAGGAGGTACACAGTCAGTGGGAGGGGGCCCAGTCACCTGAGGAGCCCTTGGTTGGCATGGGATTGCCATCGGCCAGCTTGAGGGACCCCTCTATCGGCCTGAGGTCTGAGGAGAGCCCTCAGTCGGCTTGATGTCTGAGGGGCCCTCAGTCGGCTTGAAGGGTCCTCTGTTAGCCAGGAGGGCCAAAGGCGTCAGTCTTTCTGGAAGGCCCTCAGTCAACATGAAAGGGTCCCGGTGGGCCTACAGGACCCTCCGGCTTCTGCCATGTCCCTCGGCCAGCCTGAGGGACCCTCATTCAACCTGAGAGGCTTCCAGTCGGTCTGAGGGGCCCTCGTTCAGCTTGAGATGGCCTTTGGTCGGCTTGAGGGGGCACTTGGTCGGCTTGGGTCCCTTTTTGGTCCTAGCGGGCCTGGTTGGCATGATGACTCCCAGGCGGCTTGAGCTGAGGGAGCCCTTGGTTGGCCTGACGGAGAACTGTTGACCTGAGGGTCCCTGGTCTGGTCTGAAATGTATTTGTCAAGACCTTATTGTGTCTAATGCCTGGCTAAGACACCCCTATGCCAGTCCAAGTGGGCCCTCTCAATCTGAATGAGCTCTATGTAGGCCTCGGAGGGCCAAATCAAATCAGTAGGTTTGTGCTCCTTCCAAAACATAACGTCTTAAAAATATTGCTGCTTTCTCTTGCTGAACAACTTCTTGATGAGGCCCTGTCAACAACGCTAGATTCGCCACTATCCCAGGGGCTTGTATTGCGGGCCCAGACTGAAAAGTATGGCATATTTGACGAGATCTTGTCGGAAAACTAGACCAAAATAGATCGTTCAAATTGTGGGAGGCACAATCAATAGTAAAGTTTTGCACAATCTAAAATGCAGGGGCAAACTTCTGTGCGTAAGACCAAATTGTGTTATCATATAGCAGCACAACTCGGTAATACTAAGGGCCTTGAGCCTTGAGCACAACAGGCAAAAACTAAAAGATTAACATTTTCTCTCAGATCCTCCAGATTTCAATGCCCTAGTCTCCACACTGTCAAAGGAACAAAACAAGGCCCTATATTGATATTCTGCACAAACTCTTACAGCATTTTTATATTTTATCTCTATAGAGTTCAGCGTATTTTATTCAATGTGCTTTTTAATCAATATTTTGTCTTTGCAGCGCCATATTATATATCATGCGATTGGATGTTTTCCATAGAAACCACACAAAACTTGGTTATATTAGATGATTTCTTTGTGGTAAAGGCTTTAATTTATTTGTTTAAAATGTGTAAGGACAATTCGATTGATCAATTTTTATAAAAGATACATTTTCACTTAACGACTAAAATAAAAAGTAAAGAAAGGTAAATATTTATAAACGTCTTGATAATACGCAATCAGCTGTCTGCCCCCGGGCTTTCGTGAGGTGTCAGTTGTTGTCAGCTGTTTGGCGCGTGCGGTAGTGTTGTGCTCCGTTCGTATTTGGATTGTCTGGTGAGTTTTCAAGGGAGTTTCACTGTAGTCTGTATACATAATACACCGTTGAGAATTTATATAACCTCATGACTGATGGGCTTATTTTGTATCCTGCTGTTTGATTCACGATGAAGCCTTTGTGTCATTCGTAGCTCTCACATTGCTGATGCGGTTGATCACACTTGCACTAGCACTGGCGTCGTGGTTAACTGCTTACATCAGTGAATAATGGGTCGACCTTCGCCGTTGAAATATGCATATTGTTCTAAATCGGACCCTAAAGGCAATATGTACTTGATGAGCCAGTTAAATAATACTTAAAGTGAAGCCATATGGATGAAAAATGTGATGTTTTGACAATGGTTGTGGTGCAAACTTATTGTTATAGCATAGGTCACATTAATTTCTCACAAAGGTGTAGGACATATATCGTGTAATATACCTATATTGAATATTTATTTAAATCATTAGTATCTTACTGGAAAACATTTAACAATTTAATTTAGTATCTATTGATTGTATGCTGTTATCAAGTGTATCTACAGTCTACACACTTTGGACATATTTATATTTGTTAATGCAGAACTTTGTGATGCTACCCATTTTAATCTCATATTGCAATATTGGTCAATATATTTTTTTTCTGTTCTTTACTCAGAGACCTGGGGATGACATTAAACATCAGTGATCCCATGGCTTTGCCTAGACTTATAATGTGTGCATCTTAAGTTTTCAGTTTTGTTTATGTGATCCTGGAGTGGAATCCTTACTTCATTTTGGTGAAATATGATGCATATTTGTATGCATTTGTGTTGCTGCTGCCTATATCACCTTCATTGTGCACATGTTCTAATGATTAACTCAGTTGTTTGTGATATACACTGATAAGTTAATGGATGTGTTTAAGTGTTGCTGGAGTGGGATCTTTACTTCAGTGCAATATGATTCAAATTTGTATGCATTCTTCCTTCTGCCTATATTAACTTTGTTATGTCACTATATCACAATTATTAACTGGTATGTTTGTAATGTAGACTGATAAAAGTTAATAGATGCAACTAGTGGTTCAAGTTTGGATGGTATTTTCATTTAAAGGCATTCCCTCAATGTGTTCATTTACATTACCTTATGTAGATGGGCAGTATTGGCAAACATATAAGGTTAATATTTGCAATGATATCACTATAAATATGAAAGAAATATGAAATTGAAATGATATAAAACATAAATATGTAGTTATCTTGTTGAATGAGTTAAATTGTGTAAAAATATATTATTTATTTTCTGAGCTCAAGTCATATAAGCATAATTAAAATTATATTTTTGTTAGTGTATGTCACTATTATTGCTTCTTGCACTCTCCCACCCATAATAGTTCAGTTTGGAATACAGGCACTTCCATCTTGTGATCCAAGTCAGACAGTCTTACATATGACTAGGCATGTAACCAAGGGGGCAGCAGAGCCCCCCCCCCCCTCCACTGAAGGCCCGGCGGGCCCTTTTCGGCGCGCGCGAAAGGGCCGACGAGACCACGCTATCATTGGCCTTAAGAGTCGGAAAGCACGTGAAGCGTGGTCTTTAGATAGTTTAGGCACTTTCGAGTCCTTTAGGGTCACCAGGGCCTCTATGAAAGACCAGGGGTCCCTTGGACGTTTAAAAGAGCACTGTGCATGTCATGCCTGGATAAGCCAAAAGGGCCCTGAGTTGTCAGAGGGCCCCCCTGAAACGTCATTGGGCCAGTGCCCTAGGATTGGCGAATTGGGGTGCAAAGCGACACTCTACAAGCGAATTAATATTCATCTTTTTGCCCCAATTTGAAGGATTCATTTTCACTCTTTTCACTTTTGGTTTTTATTTTTCACTCCTTATATTTTATATGCCAAAGGTTCAGACAAACTTGATCGTTCTTGTGTTGGTGTAATTCGTGAAAAAGGCTTTGGAGGTACAATTTTCCACTCTTTTGGCTTGATTCTTCAGTCTTAATTTCCACTTGGCCACCCTGCTCTTAAGTAATCCTAGGACACTAGCAATGGGCCCCTAGCCAGCAAGGCCACAGAGTGCCCTGGGCAGGTCAGAGGAGGCCCCCTGAACACTCGAATGGGCCCCTAGCCACGCAAGAGGGCTCTCTGGGCCAGGTCAAAAAGGCCCCTGAGCAGGCTAAGCCCCTAGCCAGACTGAGTGCCCCTGAAAGTTCAAAGGGCCCCTTGCAGGTCAGAGGTCTAGACTGAAAGGGCGCCTGGGTTGGTCAGAAGGGCCCATGAACATGCCAAATGGGCCCCTCAGTCCTCACCAGTACGGAGGGAGCAGACATCTTCACCCGTTCTACCGGGCCCTTTCAACGATCGGGAATGGCCCTTTCAACAATTGGGAATGGTCCCTTTCAACGCTCGGATGGGCTCTCGGAGCCCCCCCCCCCCCCCCCACCTGGGCGAAATCCTGGCTAATTGCATGGTTCATGGGCCTCTGAGGTTCCTGGTCCAATCCAGGTCATCAAAGGTTGAATAAAAAAGAGCATCACAAAATAAAGTGGCCGAAATCCGTAGAGTTTTGCTTAAGGGGGGGGGGCTTTCAACGCTTGGGAAGGACCTTTTTGAGGGGCCGCCCCTCCCCCTGGACGAAATCCTGGCTACGTGCCTGCATATGACTCAGCTGCCGCCATGACATACTTAAAAGTGTCAGCCATATATATCGTGATGTTATGTCATGTTTCAGATGCGCCAGCATGGCAGCACGAGGAGCTGAGGGAGTGACGCCCGTGGGGGCGATGGCAGCGGCGGGGGCGGCGGCCGCCCCGCTGGAGCGGCCCCACCAGCCGGCCGGTCGCACCGTCTCCCACAACCTCGCCTCGCCCGAGAGGCGCGGTCATGTGCGCTCGGCCAGCCAGGGCAACCAGCTGCCGGGCCCGTCCATCCTGAAGGATCCGGAGCGGGCCGGCACGGCGCGGCGCGGCCACGCGCGGGCCTTCAGCCATGGCGGCGTCGGCCTGGAGGGGCTGGACGAAGTGACGCGCGCCGGCTCAAAGACCGAGTTCACCCTGCCGCCAGGCCACGAGACGCGTGAGCACAGCGGGCGCGGCTCGACAGCGCGGCAGAAGCATGGCTCACGGCCGGACAGTCTGTTCCGCGGCCACTCCCGCCAGGCGAGCCGCTCCGAGAGCGTCTACACGCTGCGCCAGACCAAGCAGACGTCGTCCATCTTCGACTGCCTCTGCTTCTGGCGCAAGAAGACGCCGGAGGAGGCGCGTGTGCGCGTCGTTGTGCCAAACCATACCGTGCCGCCGGACACGCCTGCCAAGCAGCACCCGAACGCCGCGTTCGTCAACAACTACGTGCGGACTACGAAATACACGGTGCTCTCGTTCCTGCCAAAGAACCTGTTCGAGCAGTTCCACCGGTTCGCCAACCTGTACTTTTTGTTTATCGTGCTGTTGAATTGGGTGCCGGAGATTTCGGCGTTCGGTCGCGAGGTGGCCATGCTGCCGCTGGTGTTTGTGATGGGCGTGACCGCCATTAAGGACCTGTTCGAGGACAGGCGGCGATACCTCAGCGACCGTCGCGTCAACACGTCCACCTGCAGGGTTTACGACAGGTGAGTACCCGCCCGCTGCTGCTCGTGTCGCTTCTTCTTCAGGGGATCAGCTCTGCATGCGTTGCGTGTGAATGCCAGTGTTGAGGAGATGCTGTCCATCAATGTTTGTGAAATTTGTCGAAGGCCTGTGTTGGATATTTTTTGTTATCTATTTTCATATATTCTTTTCAATTTACTAGCATTTGTGGAGGACACCCTGGCTTAGAGTTATAATGACTGATTGTTTTGTCAAGGAGCGAGGTTTGACTCCTGATAGTTATCCCGTACAGGGTGTGGCCTGGCCGCCACTACCCCTTGAAAAACGGCGTCCGTTCCCGACGGCATATGACTCAGCTGTGCTGTCGTAAAGCCCCAATAACAACAACATCTGATGATGACCGTGAATATGCTCATGCATACTTGCTTGGATGAATAGGATCGTAACTCACCACTAGAGTGAACAGCACAACATTAGATGATACTTATCCACTTATAAAAAGTATTATGGCATAGCTAATGCTTGTTGGCCGCAGCGATATAGCCTAGTCAGCCGAACGCGACATGCAATTGCACACTTGGACATACTTTGTTGTTCGAACTCGATACAGACATTATTGCAGCGGGCAAAATATGTTGTTCAAAATCGGAATGATGAGTATACTTATACTGCTGGAAGTTTGGAAGCTTGAAACTTAGTGGTGATTCGAAAGCTTCTCATGAACAAGTGCATGAGTGTCTGTAATTTAAAACGGCCGCATCGAAACCACACTCTTAAGGGCCAGTAAGACCTGGCATTCCTCCGTGTGGTGGCTCTGATAGCCTCCTCACTGTGACCGTGAATCAGAGTGCAGCTGATCCCTACTGCGCCGTATCTGCCTCTGGCTCAGACGGCTCAGACTGCCACTGCTCGCCCGCATCTGACTCACTGCACGTGACATTTGATTACATCGACCGCCCGTGCCGAGAGCTGCTAACCACCCGTCTGCCCGCGCCCCCCGGGGGTCGCGCCTGCCCGTGACCCTTGGTGGCGACCCCGGGGGGCCGACTCTAATCCGCTGCGATAAACCGTGACCCCTGCTGTGTGTCGGGGAGTGTATCCCCGATGACCCGCGGCGGCTGTGGACTGTGGAGTGTGACTGTCTGTGGACTGGTTGTGGACTGGGGAGTGTCGAGTTGTCCGCCCGAGCTGCGAGGAGCGGCCCCACCGCCACCGCGGACGGGGGCGGGCGGCAGGTCCGACAGTGGCCTGCCGCCTGTCGAAGGATGACGGACGGCCGAGGTCGGTGCTGCCGGCGGCGCAGTCGTGTCCGCTGCGTCAGCCGTCAGACGCCGTCGGTGGGTGCTGGGAACGGCCAGCTGACGCTGTCATCAGCGCCGCGCCGTCATCAGTGATGACACCGGTAACGGCGCCTTCAGCGGCGCTGACATTGACTTCGGTTCACGGCTGAACGACACGCCGGCGCCGCCCACGGGTGTTCTTCGTTCGGTGGAGCCGTGTGGCTATGCCATGGTGCAGCTGGACTTATGCCGTATGGTACAGAGGAGCTACGCCATGTTGCAGAGGGGCTAAACCAGGGCGCAGCGGCTGTGTGGGTGGAGCTAGGTAGCGTGGGCCTGGTTCTTTCTACAAAAAAGGAGTATACAGATATAGAAAGCAATAGCGAGGCAAATACAAACACCGTGCGTGTGCGGATGGCATGCTTGAATCAATTTTGGCTCCCATTAAGTAGGTCGTTTTCTATAAGTAGCTCAGTGATAAGGAAATTGCTTTGGTGGTACTGTCATGCGAGCTGGTCGTTAGGTAATGCTCTTACTTTAGCATGTGTCGTTGTGTTTGTGCTCGCCTTAGCATTGCTGGCCATCGATTCGCTTACCAACAGCCGTAGAGACTTCAGGCGACTACGTCTGAAGTTAGTTGTGAAGTGAAAGCAAAATCTTGAAGTAAAAGCAGGCTAAGTGTGTTGCAAGCGTTTTGTACGATACCACATTGTATCACGAAGTGTGTCGAAAGTTTCATACCACCGTTTATGATTGCATTGAAACCAGATGACATCTTGGTTCTTATCTGACGGTTGATGCTGATATAAATATTCGGACCGTGGATTAAATCGATCGCGATGCATTGTGTAAGACGTAAGTCAGTAGTGAACGTTAGCTATAGACGTGCTCGACTGTACGCTTTACGATGCATTGATGCTCGTCGCGCCGGTATGGCCAGCTATGTAATATACGGCTGCAATATAACGTAATGGCCATTTCTTCAAAGTCCACTGTGTTGTGTGCATCGTGGTCGCTGAAGTGCTGGGTGCATCTCGCGCCCGGCTGGCTATGCTATAGCGCTGCGGCCAACATGCATTGGATATGTTCGGACTTCGGACCAGGATATATCTTCAGGACGCCAATTCAGTTCAGACACTGAAGGAATGAATGAAAACACTGAAATTAATGAATCACTGAATGAATCTGAATGCAGTGTCCCCAAATTTGTTGATTTGGGTGGGAGATGACACCCAACTGTGAATAATTTTCCACACTCATTCTGCATTTTAGTTCCACTCCCAAATTGTGAATTGTGATATTGATTCTGATATAAATAAATATTGACTAAAAATACATGATTTCAATTAAAACCATTGCGTTTGATATTCAAAACAGTAATCAATATCCTACCATTTTATACATAATTTTCCATTCTCATGGTCTTTTTGGGCTCAAATTTGTTCACTCTGGCACCCAAGCCGAAATGGAATCTTGGGACACTGTCTGAATGAATCCATGAATCATGATGTTGATCGTGCTTAACATATTGATATATATATATGTATATATATATATATATATATATATATATATATATATATATATATATATTTATAACAACGTGCCATAGGCGGTGGAATCATACATCTTGATCAGTGAAGCCTTTGTTTATTTTTATCATGCCTAGTCTGTGGTATTGGAAACTATCAGCTGACTGGGGACTTCGGAGAACCCGACGCCTGCTTGCTGTATGCCGAAGCGTTGGTAGTTACTGTGGTCGGCAAGCTATTGTAAATCAGTCACTGACAGTGACATTTTGACTGCAGAGTTTAACTGCATGTCTGTGCAGCAGTGACATTCTAACTGCAGAGTTTCACTGCATGTCTGTGCAGCAGTGACAGCAGTGACATTCTGACTGCAGAGTTTTAACTGCATTTCTGCAAGCAAGTGACTTGCCAGTGACATTTTGACTTGCCAAAGAAGGTTTAAACTGCATGATCTGTGCAGCAGTGACAGCAGTGACTTCTGACTGCAGAGTTTAACTGCATTTCTGCCAGCAGTGACAGCAGTGACATTCTGACTGCAGAAGTTTCACTGCATGTCTGCTCAGCAGCTTGACATCAGTGAATTCTGACTGCAGAGTTTCACTGCATGTCTGTGCAGGCAGTGACAGCCAGTGAACATGGACTGCAGAGTTTCACTGCATGTCTGCTTGCAGCAGTGACATCAGTACATTCGACTGCCAGAGTTTTCACTGCATGTCTGTGCAGCTAGTGACAGCAGTGACATGACTGCAGAGTTTCACTGATGTCTGTGCAGGCAGTGGACAGCAGTGACATTCTGACTGCCGAGTTTTCACTGCATGTCTGTGCAGCAGTGACAGCAGTGACATTCTGACTGCAGAGTTTCACTGCATGTCTGTGCAACAGTGACAGCAGTGACATTCTGACTGCAGAGTTTCACTGCATGTCTGTGCAGCAGTTCCAGCAGTGACATTCTGACTGCAGAGTTTCACTGCATGTCTGGGCAGCAGTGACCCGTTTGACGCACTGCCCGATTGCCACGACCTTCTATCGGCCGGAAGAGCTAGAGGCTATATAGTATGCACTGAACTTCGGATGTCCAATGTCCAATGCATGACCTCAAATGCGCCGTGACCTTCGTGCTTGGTGCCAGCAGTCCACACTCCACACCACACCGGCGTGCCACGGTATGCTAAATGCAGCAGTGGCTGGGCTGGGCTGGTATGCGTCTGTTCATGTCCGTTTTTATGTGGATGGACGTGTCGCGGCAGTGACAAGTGTGACAAGTGTGACAAGTGTGACAAGTGTGACAAGTGTGACGAGGCCGTGACGGCTCGGTCAGTGGTGCTCATTGGCCCGGTGCCATGCTACGTCGATGCTCTTCCCTCGACAGTTCAGGCAGTGATAGCATGTTTAACTATCGCTATTAACGAATCAGTGATGCGATCCGAGGCGACGGCGGACAGACGTCGCCTTGTGAGACGCTACCTTCAGAGAACGGCTAGCTATGTCGTCGCGCCTGAAAACGCCAAACTACCACCAATCCTAACACAGCCTCAGCTTTGACTCAAAGCTCTAAGTTTGAGTGGGTGTCATGGTTTGGCTGATCGCGACAGGAAACGGAACGTTTCGATGATAGCATGCTCGGCGTTAGCGGCAGTCTAGACCGCACAGTCCCGCCTCCGGGACAGTCCATGCCGGAGTTCTGGAGACGCCTGTTCTCGCAATATATGACGTGGCACACGCGCGACCGCTTCCGTGCGGCGTGAGGCTGCCGGCCGAGTCAGCGACGCTCTGCCGGCCGAGCCAGCGACGCTCTGCCGGCCGAGCAGCGACGCTCTGCCGGCCGAACAGCGACGCTCTGCCAGTCGAGCCAGCGACGCTCTGCCGGTCGAGCCAGCGACGCTCTGCCGGTCGAGCCAGCGACGCTCTGCCGGTCGAGCCAGCGACGCTCTGCCGGCCAAGCCAGCGACGCTCTACCGGTCGAGCCAGCGACGCTCTGCCGGCCAAGCCAGCGACGCTCTGCCGGTCGAGCCAGCGACGCTCTGCCGGTCGAGCCAGCGACGCTCTGCCGGCCGAGCCAGCGACGCTCTGCTGGTCGAGCCAGCGACGCTCTGCCGGCAGATGGAAGGGAGATTCGAGAGGCAGACGCACCGGAGAAGCCAGGGAAACAGAGCAGGGGGTGTTCTGGGAGCTGGGAGAGAGCCGGATTCAGGGAGGGAGGTCTTTTGTCTGGGAGCCGGGGAGGGTGCCCTTCTGGGAGGGTGCCGTTCTGGGAGGCAACCCGAGCAAGGGAGCTGGGATTGAGCAGGAGACCGGAGCTGAGGGAGACTGGGGCGTGCTGGCAGAGCGAGAACGGTGAGAACGAGAGTTGGCGCCGTGGCGAAGTTAGCCATTCTCCACCGCTATCGTGGGTATCTCGGGAACGCTGACTTTGTGATTTGTGTGTTCCCAAGGCCATTTTAATGAGCTGGGACTTTAAACTTTTAACTGTGCTATCTGATCAGCTCCGCCGTGACTGGCGGCTTGCCAATGTGAATTCCGTGCCACTGCAGCGAACATGGGTGCGATGCAAGTCACCATCAGCTATGTCACCGTTTACTGCGTCCCTTACCATCCGTGCCCAGCAGTGGCCCAGCAGTGCCCAGCAGTGCCCAGCAGTGCCCAGCAGTGCCCAGCAGTGCCCAGCAGTGGCCCAGCAGTGGCCCACGCAGTGACATCATGTGGCCGCTCTGCTCACGGTTTACTGTGCCTTTCAGCACATGACTGTTTAGCTCCGCTGCGTCCGTTTGCCTCACTATCGGTATCGTTCCGGCCACCCGGTGGGTCGGCCTTGTTCGCCAGACTTCCTCTACGGCGGTTTCCCCAAAAGAACAGCTATGTGCGTGTTCCGCCCGCTGTCGGGTCTCCAGAGCTAGCCAGACAGATGGCTGGTGGTCGACGGGTGATCTCGCGCCGTGCGTTTCCACACTGGTCACGGGGTCATGGACGCGGTCTCACGGTGGTCGGGAAGAGCTGTCCTTGCGGAGATGAGGGAATGAGTGGCCCGCGCATGAATATGGGTATTTTTGTCTGGTGATTACATCTTTGATGGTGACCGAATTCAGAGATTCAAGGGGAATGGAGGGATTACATTTTTACAAATAAAAAATGGTAGGACAAAAGAGGTGTCCGGTTCTAAAAACATGATACCTAATGAGGTCAGTTTTCATGTTTTTCAGCTGAACACCTCCCATTTCATAATAACACATATGGCTACATGAAATGATTTTGTCATCCCTCACCATAACTCTGAATTTGGCCATTATCTTGTACACTCTCGGTGCAACTTAAGTACACTCTCGGTGCGATTCCGGGGCACCCTCCGTGCAGTCTCAGCAGGCATCAAAACCACAACCCACTATGTGACAATCTTTGCGTCATATGCGCCTCGGTCAACCGGAGCACGACCTGGCTAAGCTCGCCGAATTATGTCATCACTCATATGGCACACTGGCATTGCACGGCCGTCCCACATCTGTCGACATGTTTTGCCTCGCCACATGCCGACCTGTGCTGACCGGTCCGACCCGCTCGCAGCAGGCTGTGTCCGTTTCTCCGCCGTGTGCCACATTTAGACTCAGTTGAGGCCACCGACACCGGCACCGGTCTACGTGGCTATCTCGTCGAAGGCCGTCTGGCCGCAGCGGCCCTGTAAGTGTCGGCGGCGGCGGCGGGGCGGGGGCGGGACTGGTCGACAATCAGGGGCAGCCCGCTCTCTGCAGCCGGGTGGTCAACTGGTCACGTTCACAGCCGTCGGCCGCTGTTCAGCACTGGTCAGTGGTCGGGTCTCGCTGAGTCCGTGCCAGATTGGTCGACACTGACAGCGCTCCGTGCCCTGTGGCTGTGTGAGCTAATACGGGATCTTCTCGGGCCGGACGGGTATACGATTTTGTTTTCGTCGCCCGGGCGATCTAGGATTGATTCCGGTGTGGGAGACGACTCCGGCAATTTAGGCCGGGGAGAAAAGTTGCGTTAGTCCGGTTTATATGAACCCGGATTCCGGTTTATGTTATTAACTCGGTATAGGAGGGGCTCAGGACAGAGTCTAGCTGTAAAGAGACTCGGTTTGAGCCCTGGCGCATGCGCCGGCCGTCACTGTCAGCGGTGGGTGGTGTGTTTGCCCAAACCGGCAGCTGACGGGGCGGCGCTGCAGGCTTTGTCCGCTGGCCGACTCTGCTGTGGCCGAGCCGTGAGCGCGGCGCTGACGTGTCCAGAATCGCGGCCATACAGCCGTCAGCACGTCCGGCTGTTTACCGCATGTGCGTGCGGGTTGTGGTTTTGAAGCCTGCTGAGACAGCACGGAGAGGACAAACACGGTGCCCCGGAATCGCGCCGAGAGTGTACTAAACTTGCACCGAAAGTGTGCTCAAATTGCACCGAAATCGTTCCGATTGTTTATACAAGTTGCACGGGATTGTGACGGAGAGTGTATCGAGAGTGGTTCGTGGCCCTGCTGCAGTACACAAGTGACGTGTCTGTCAAGCTGTCACGCCTGGAGACCCCGATGGTGTCCGTCCACTGAGCTGTGGTGTCGTCTGTCTCTGCATCGCCTGTCCGATCAGCTAGGCAAGACAGGCGATTGGCAATGACGGGCTGCTGCCGATAGCACTCTATTGGAATAACATGAGAGTCACTGAAGACATCGTCTAAAGTGTATACCAAGGGGAATGGGCGTTGTAGCAAACCTATCCGGCTCTTTCGCTTGCAATTTATGAGTATTGATCGGATGCAAGTCACGAATTTTTGAACATAAAGTTCTGCATCATATTTTGTATAGAGCTTGGCGTTAGCAAGCTGAAATTATGTATAATTGGTATCATGACCTGTTTCTTGGGCGGCATTTGACCTTCGCTGTCGGTCCGCCCTAAAACCCCAATCATCATCATGGCCTGTTTCTTGAATCTATGTCTTGTAATGTAGAATATATAAACTATTCTGTGGAGGGGATATCGGTGACCTGTTAGGCTTCCAGCGGACTTATGTTCTCGTACCTTGACTCGAAGTTGCATGCACAATACATGGATGGCATCACGGTCGTGAACTGATTCAGCACGACTGGGCACGCGGCCGGTGGTTTGGTTGTCGAAGCTCGTTAGTTGGGACAGTTCCTGAAACCATCTCTCCTGAGTTACTCCTAAGGTGAACGTGTGAATAGGTTACGGTGCGAACTGAAACCATCCCTGTCATCACCTCCGCCTGAGGCAAACGAAGCGAAGGTGTGTGGTATTTGCAATAACTAGGCACATGACGGAGGTTACCTGTCCTCGGTCGTGTCTCTCATCTGTCCTCAGCCGTGTCTCTCACCTGTCCGCTGTTGTGATTCACTCGCGATATGTTTGAGCTTTGACTCCGTTCGTGGGACGATGCCGTGTGGGCTCACCTAACCTTGAGCACGCCAACTTCACTAACTCGAACGCCAATAGCTATTAGAGTGGGTTGGTGTGGGGTTTAAGTGGTAGACATTCACCTATGTCCTATCGTAAGGCAATAAAGCGTGCTCGTTTCGAAGCGGGGGCTAGTTCTATATTGTTAGCCTATGGCGCTGCGTTATATCTAAAAATACATTACACACACCGCATTTTGTACGGGCTTTTAGTACTCAGCTCTTCTGTCCCTGAGGCGGGGCCGCTCAGCCGTCCAGACGTAACCTTAGCAGCCTGTTTACGCTGGTCACGAGATTACCTGGGCCCTGATCGATGTGTCGCAAGCACAAGCGCAAGCCCCATAGCCCCTATGCAACATTCGGCCCAACGTGGGTCGAACGTTGCATAGGGGCTATGGGGCTTGCGCCTGCGACACATCGATCAGGGCCGTGGTGTCCAGCGAGCTGCCTCGTTGTTGACTGGCCGGCGCGGCGTGATTGCGTCTTGTCCCTCTCCCCTCCCTCCTCAGCCCCGTCCCACCCCCGTCCTCTCCGCGACGCGTCACGTGTGCACGCTGTCCGGTCACTGCCCTGTCACTGCCCGGTCACTGTCCGGTCACTGGCCAGCGGTACAGCACTGCCTGTGGCCGCTACCCCGCCGCCCCGCCGCCCGTCTTACGGCAGTCTCTGAGCGCTCTCCGTTCGTCTGGCTGTCTGCCACATCAGACCCGAGTCTTCCGGAGGCGGTCCGAAGCGGTTCCGGGCTGTATTGAGCTGCCCCAGCCGCCAAACTGGGTCGAGGTCTCGGCTGCTTCAGTAATGACCTCTTCGCGCCGCGCCGCGGAGGCTTCCTGCTCCCCTTGGCACGCGCTCCTCGGTGCCCCTTACCGGCGGTGATGGCGCAGAGGGGCGCTGCAATTGTCACTGTTGCGTCACATTTGTCGCGCTGGGCCCGTGCTGACTTGACGTTTTCGCTGGGTCCGGTTCCGCCTGATCGGTGAGGCTGCCAGGAAGTGGGGTACCGGTTCTGTGTCATGGTGGCTGCCTGGTTCGTGGGAGTGGGTTTACTATGTCCGCGCAACAGTTGCCGCCGTGCCATATAAGGACTGATGGCATGCTGCCCGGGCATGAGGACGTATTATTCCCGGCGGCGTGTGTCGGGCCAAACACGGCAGTAGTTCTGTTGATGTGTTCTGTGTCCGACGGGCCGTTGTCGTATTATTTCCCCTGGCTTATTCCATTCGTGACGTCAGTGCATGCAATAATTTACGTCATGTGTCACCTGAGTAAATAAGCTGTTGACCCGTTCAGCTCGAACTGAAACATGAATGTATTTGTATGGTGTATAAACGAGTAAGTGAGAAAACGGCGTGTGAATAGAGAGCAATTTCCGACCCGGAAAATTATGATGATGCAAACAACTTGAACAAGTTGTTGCTGATGAAAATCAACAGTATGCCCACCCGTCCACAAACCGACCGCCCACTGTACAGTACAGTGTACACAGCCAATGCCGTCTGCATACTCTAGTCTTTATTCACATCGAATATAGGCTGTGTTCTGACCGTCACATTCCCGGCGGAAATCCCTGGAATCCCCGGCGAGCACTTTACTCTACTGCAGTTCGGCAATGTATTCATGCATTGGTATTCCTGTTAACTCTTTGCTACGGGAATCGGTAGAAAGCGCTTTTCTACCGATTCCCCGGAATCCCGCGGGAATTGACGGGTCAGAACACAGCCATAGTCTCCTCACGCAGCTATAAAATGTCGCTCGATGAGTTACCTCGCCTCTCCTAATGTACTCGCGCACTGACGGTCTTCACAAAGCCCGGCGGCGAGCACAGGACTAGCGTCTGACTGACGATGCCACCGATCTCCGCGTACATCTGCACCCTGCAGCGGCCGTGTCTCCAAAACAACAAACAGCCCGACTGTGTGTCAGATGGCGCCTGAGACGACCATGAACCGGCCGGTAGTAACGACAGAGTCCGGTGATCAATTTCCCATGGAACGAGCGAGGCATGTGGCAGCGCGCCGCGAAACATCTCGTCCGAGCGGGTGGCCGGCCGAATCTGTGTGACGGAGAAAGCGGTCAGTAATCGGTCCAAAGGCTGGACGTCTCGGCCGAGCTGCGCACCCACACGTCCCCACACACGGTCCCACACACCAGTCCCACACACCAGTGACCCACACGGTCCTGTCACGCATTCCCGCAGCCAGCCGGTCACGATCGGGGCGCGTGGCTTCCGGGCCGCCCGCGGAGTCGATACAGACTGCGCGGCGACTCCGTGAGCTGTTCCCCTCTCGACATCTGCTGGGCGCGGGGCGGGTAACGCTCCGTTTGGCACCGCTCCGCACCGTTCCGCCGCTTGGAACGTCGCCAATTGCGCCGTTCTGCCGGTGGAAAGCACGTGCTGACACCATTCAGGCATTCAGTCGGCGCTATTGTGGGTGATGCGGGTACGGGGCACATACACGGCCGCCCGTACGGTCGGTCGCCGTTCCTCTCTCTCTCTTTCTCTGTTGCTTGCAGCGTGTAACGGCCGGTGGCGAGGGTGAGGGTGTTGCACCTGGGGTTGCTAGGGAATGCTGTGGGTGTCGGTGTCAACAGTGGGTGACATTAGGCGCTGGTGCTGTAGTTAAGGTCTGGACTTTGTTTGAGGAGGCGGGGGTGATTAAGTGTTTGATAGTAACGACGTCCGGTGATAATGACAGTGAAAACAGCGAAAGTAATTCGAGCGGCTTACGATAGCGCTATCAATGTGGCGTGCGCCGTGCATGCGTGGAGCGACGGACTGGGTTCATCGACACAATCTCGTTTAGTTTCGCTAATGGTATTGCTGAAACCCAGCCGGGCAGGGTTCGTGGAAAATAGGAATAACGATCTTCGCGGGCGACGGAACGGACCCAGTGATACAGGGAAGGAATACAAAGCCTCCTAAAGTTACGATGCCGGTATGAAGTTACGCTTCCAGCTCGAGGCTAAGCCTCCGGTTCTAAATTTCTCACGGTACCGTTCGATGACCCGGTGCCTCTGTATGGAGCTGTTCAGTGTGCACGTGGTCTGCGCGTGATCTGCCTATCAAATGACTGGTGGTGCGGGTATGACGGGCTGACCCGGGTCAGGTTATGTCTCTGCCAGCGGCCGGCGGCGGACGGGGCGACGGCGGGCGGGGGCGGGGACGACGGCGGGCGGGGGCGGGGACGACGGCGGGCGGGGGCGGTGGGCGGGGGCGGGCGGGGCGGGGACGACGGCGGGCGGGGGCGGGGACGACGGCGGGCGGGGGCGGGCGGGGTGGCCCATTGATCGGTGTTCCATCGGCGCCGGCGGCGGCAGTGCTAACAGTCACCTGTCCTCCTGCGGCCGCGGATAGCCACCTGTTTACCGGTTGCCATGGTGATAGCCTTGTCGCCCTCCCCGGGTCCAGGGGGCCACAAAACGGCCAGCGGTGGGAGGCTGGTCGCGTGCGGCACCACTCGCCTGGGGCGTCACACAATGTCACTGGACTGTGTTTTATGACTGAGGTTATGTGTCGTCGAAGAAAGGAGCCATTTGCTGCTGACTTATATGTAGGACAGTTCCAGGGACATTTTCGATGGTGGAAAATAATTCAGCGTTAGACCGCTTGTTTTGGTGGCCTCAGTCTTGGTTCTCGCATTCGCCTTCGGGCTTTGCTTGATTGATGCATCACGCTGTGAAGTCAAATGATTGTTTCTAGAAATATGTGGAAACTAGACAGATCATGCATGAGTTGTTGCGCCCTGGATGATGTATATTGCATAGTTGTGCTCTGCTTCAGATAAGGTGACATACGGCTTTTCTTATGTTTCAGCTTAGGCAAATAGATAAAAATTCAATGAAATCAGTTGCTTTTATTATGGAGATTTAAACTCAGATACCAGTTTTGAAGGTCATGTCGATAAATTACTATCACCTCCGGGCTCCGGCATACTCCGTTTGGTTGTGAAGACCCTTCTGCCGAATACCTGTATTTGATGTTTTGTCCTGAAATATGGTGCGTTATCAAAAAATTTGGCTCTATCGAAAAGCGTCATATGGTAACCTGTGTTCAAAGCAGTATTACTGGACCAACGAGCGAACGCTTCGCCAATGCCAATGCCCAATACTATGCTAGTTATGTAAATATGTTTGTATAGGTACGATAATATTTACACTTGTACTTAATTTTTAAATTTGTACTTATTTTATAAATATTTATTTTTGCAAAAGTACTAAGTCTTTTACATTTTATTTCGAAGCACACAATGTCATAACAACATGCGCCACTTTTTAAATCCGCGCCACTTATTGCAAACTATACTTACTGAATATGCGATTCTGTTTTAAAAAGCCAAACCAATGTCATATTCAGCATTTTCAGGAACGAATACCTCTTATTAGCACATGCAAAGCAATTTGGCAATGTGACTGGTTGTCTTCGAACACAGTTGTTCCAAACAATGGCGTTGCCAGTGACCAATGACCATTGACCATTCAAAATTACTGGAGACAAATCGAAGTACACGTATACTTAAACATTGGACCATATTAGGGATAGATGTAAATTACTGGGGACAATGTCCCAAGTGTCCCCAGCGGTGGCGACGCAGTGTCCCCAGCGGTGGCGACGCATAGTCCCCATTTTTTTAAAAGTATATTTGGGTGAAAAATGACACCCAAATGTGATTGAATTTCCACTCTTACTCCCAATTTTAGGTGTCAATTTTCTACTTCCAAATTAGGAAATGAGATAACAATTTTGACTTCTGACGTAAGTATATATATATAAAAATATGGACTGCATCTACAAATACACGATTTCGAAGAAAACCACTGCTTTTCATATGCTAAACACAAGCCAATATTGTTCCATTTCTACCAAATTGTCCACTCTCAGTCATTTTTGCTCGAATTTTCCACTCTGACACCCAAGCAAAAATGGAATCTTGTGATACTGGCGACGCCCATGGTTCGAAGTTCGACAATGGCACTCATTAACATCTTAATTTGGGGCCGATTAGTCTAATTGCTTTGAGTCGCATGTCAACCACTGCACGAATGGGACACCCACTCCGCGCTGAAACCGGCTGGTCGAATCCAACCGAGCAGGCCCCGTCCCATGGACACTTCACGACGTCTGGAGACTCCGTGCGGAACGGACTCTTCCGAGAAGCTGTAGCTGGTGCTGCTCCACTCGGCGCCAGAGCGTGTTTTCCCGAGCCGCTCGGGATGGATGGTCGGGAAATGGCCGGGTCGTGCACGTCACGAGCCCGATCGTGGGCGTCACGGAATAGCTACTGATGCTAGAGGGGGAGCGTGATGAGGCCGTGACGAAGCCACTTTGCGGTGCGACGTCATCGGAAAACAGATGATGAGGAGCCGCTGTGTTGGTGACGTCATGCTTACGATGTGTTGTTTTGCACTCAGCCTGCAATGAGTGAGTATTTTGCTTCATTTCGATATTAAGTTGACAATTTTGTTCGATTTGGGCGGCATGTGACCTTCGCTGTTGGTCCGCCCTAAAACCCAATCATCATCATCACCCCATGAATTATCGCCTAAAACACACTCACACACACACACAGATCAAAGCTTTATGAAAGCGGGGATCACGAACCACTTATTTTAATCAACTTTGGATTGACTTGCCGGATGATAATTACATTACGGTGCATACCTACGCTGTCAATGTTTCATAATCGTTCGTTGGAATGCTGAATTATCTTACATCGTTGTTGTATGTGTAGCGTATGTCAGCACGGGTCACAGCTGGAGCTGTCACAGCTGGTCACAGCCGCGTCACAGCGGGTCACAGCTGGAGCTGTCACAGCGGGTCACAGCGGGAGCTGTCACAGCCGCGTCACAGGAGTGAGTTACAGCTGGTCACAGCTGGAGCTGTCACAGCCGCGTCACAGGAGTGAGTTACAGCTGGTCACAGCTGGTGTATGCATGTTTTGATGCCATTATGACGTCACGGAATGACAGCCTGCCGGTCGTGTTCGGCCAACACCGGGTCATGATCTGGGTATCTGTGACACTGTGCTCACCCGTGACCCCGGCAGTGTCCCCGGCACAGCTGGGTCCGAGTGTGTGCTGTGACGCGTCTCAGTCGCTGGGGCGCTGTCTGAGTCCTCACCCGTGGCCCCGGCACAGCTGGGTCCCAGTGTGTGCTGTGACGCATCTCAGTCGCTGGGGTGCTGTCTGAGGCCTCACCTGTGACCCCGGCTGGCCCCCGGCACAGCTGGGTCCGAGTGTGTGCTGTGACGCGTCTTAGTCGCTGGGGCGCTGTCTGAGGCCTCACATGTGACCCCGGCACAGCTGGGTCCGAGTGTGTGCTGTGACGCGTCTCAGTCGCTGGGGCGCTGTCTGAGGCTCACATGGGGACCCCGGCACAAGCGGGTCCGCAGTGATGTGCCTGTGACGCGTCGTCTCAGTCAGCTTGGGGCGCTGTCTGAGGCCTCGATCATGTTGGACCCCGGCACAGCTGGGGCCGAGTCGTGCTGCGTGTGACGCGTCCTCAGTCGCTGGGCCGCGCGCTGTCTGAACGGCCTCACATGTGACCCCGCACAAGCTGCGGTCCCGAGTGGTGCTGTGACGCTCTCAGTCGCTGGCTCTGGTCTGTAGGCCTCACCCGGCACCGGCTGGCCCCGCCACAGCTGGGTCCGAGTTGTGTGTGTAGACGCGTCTCCAGTCGCGGGTAGCCTGTCTGAGCAGCCTCCACCTGTGACCCGGCTTGGCCCCGGCACCGCTGGGTCCCAGTGTGTTGCTGTGACGCGTCTCAGTCGCTGGTCTGTCTTGAGGCCTCAGCCCTGTGATCCCCGGCACCCAAGCTGAGGTCCCAGTGTTGTGCTGTGACGCCGTCTCAGTGCCTGGGGCGCTGTCTGAGGGCCTCACCTGTACCCGGCCACAGCTGGGTCCGAGTGTGTGCTGTGACGCGTCTCAGTCGCTGGGGCGCTGTCTGAGGCCTCACATGTGACCCCGGCACAGCTGGGTCCCAGTGTGTGCTGTGACGCGTCTCAGTCGCTGGGGCGCTGTCTGAGGCGGCCAAGCGGCCTCAGAGCTTCAGCTAAGCAGCCGCTGCTTCACTGCGGGACTGAGTGCTGCTGAATGAACGAAGATGCTCTGTAGTCAAACAACACCATGAATAGCCTTTACCGTGGGAAGCCTGTAAATAGAACGGAGAATAAGGATGCCGATCGACGTTTTTTTTTCCTTTTGGTCTTCATTATTCATTAACATTAAATTTTTAAAGGGAATGTTTCACCTTTCTGAAAGTTGTCAAATATACGCCGGTGTAGTAAAAATATGAAGTAAGTGCTGCTGAAAACGATGGTGTTGTTTGCTTCTTGAAAAGTCACTTAACTTTATATATTTTTGGGGGGGACAATGTCAATCCTTGTAGACAATGTTTGCGACTTGAATGCAAATAATTATTTTAAAGTGACCTTTGTTGTCGACGCGCCCAAAAACTACAATAAACACACAAATAATTATTTTGTTATATTAATCACAGCAGGTAATCCAACCAAGGTTCGAGAATTACAAGTAGTTTGTCTCCCCGGACCAACAATCTTGAAGTGGCTGTCAGCCATTCAGCGGTGGGACTTGCATAGACCTTTGCAAATTCAAAATTTAATTGCCTAAAAACCGTTATTTTTGGGGATAAATGGACTGAGCATTTTTTCTTCTTCAATAACGGCCAAAGATTGACCCATGAAACGGTCTATCTAGCGCCATCGAGACACATGTTGGACAGACAAATATTGTTTAAATTAATTTATACTACAACATAACAAAAACATGTCACCACGCGGTGGTGTTTTTGTGGTTGTCTTCTGAGCTGAGCGCTATAACCGGTCTCCGTATCTATCTTAATAGGTCAGTGGGTGAACAGCTCATCTATGTCAAGTCGGCTCTGTTTGAACTGCTCGACGGCGCCGACGCTGATGTACGAGCTTATAAAGCCATCCATCTTAGCCTTCAGGGCAGCTATTTCCGTAGCTGGCGAATCCCGGAACGTCTCGTCTAAAATAGAAATGTTCAGTAATTGAGAGCCTGAAAGAATCGCTGATGAGGTTGGTGAAAATGTGAATGTTTTGTCATCGTGATCCTCAAAGAATAAGGGTACTATACAGTGGCGGCGGATTGTATTTTCGGATGGGGAAGCAATCTCCTGGGGCCTCGGAGCGGCAGGGCCCACTCTTACGACTGATGGCCCCCTTCACCACCTGGACTGAGGACCCCTCAAACCGGACGATGGCTATCTCATACCGATTGAGGACAACCGAGGGCCGACCATAAGCCCCTCAGGCTGATCGAGGGCGCATTCACGGCCCTTGGGCAACTTTTCTCGGCCAAAAAGGGGAAATATAAGTTTTTGTAGGACCCCTCTTGCAAACTTCTGGGAGGAGTAAACCCATTTGTTTGCCCCCGCCCCCAACTTCTTGAGTGGGGGACAGCTGTTCCCCCTGCCCCCTCTTCGGCCGCCCCCGTGGTCCTAAGTATATAAGTGATATGAAATGTAAAAATGTATCTAAAACGTCCTGTTCAGGATTATGAGAAGGAAGACGACCTTAAAGAGCCAAAGCAAGTTTCCAATTTAATGTCTCAAGTCTTACAGAACACCGAGTGGTCTGATGCAGTCACACTGTCACAGTCGAAGGGAGGATTGTCTGCCTTCCGCCTTGAGAGAAGAGAGCGGCCAGTGCCACCCTGCTTAGAGAGAAGAGAGAGGCCAGTGTCACCCTGCTTGGAGAAAAGAGAGCGGCCAGTGTCACCCTGCTTAGAGAAAAGAGAGCGGCCAGTGTCAGCCTGCTTAGAGAAAAGAGAGGCCAGTGTCACCCGTCCTTCCGCGTATGGCGACCACCTGAGCTGCTACCCCGAGTCGTGTGCCGGGTATGTCGTCTGAGTCTGACCTCAGATGGCTGGTCAGTGAGTCAGACGACGTCTCTCAACACAGGGCAGGCAGCCTGGTGACGAACTCAAGTGGTCGCGATTAGATGACCTTGCTTGCCGCCTGTCAGTTACCCAGATTGCCTGACCACCTGACCACCTGATCACCTGACCACCTGGTCGCCTGGTCACCCTACCTTACCACTCAGGTGACGCTCGGTTTCAGTAGAGAAACCATAGGACCTACCATTGCACGTGTAACAAGGCACGCTCCGCCGCCGGCTGTAACGACGCGTCAGAGGGCGGCTGTGGGTCGAATGGAGCCTGGGGAGGTCGTGGAGCAAGAGTGCTGGGCCGCGGCGCACCTGCACACGGTCAATACGTTCGCTGTTGGTGAAGCCACGTGGTCTTTAATGGGTCATCAACTCAGTCTGGTAGTTCCGCACCGGACTGGAGGGTGTTGTTCCGGTGAAGACGACACTTGACTGCGTGCAGTTGGGATGAGCGAGGGCCGGTCGGTGAGGATGAGCGAGGACCGGTCGGTGAGCTTAGGTGCTTTGGGGCCCCCGTCAGGCTGTTTGCCAGTAGAAGGATCAGTCATATGTTGGAATCTACAGAGACCTTATCACTTGACGTGACCGGTTTTAACAAGCCTCTGCACGGGGTTTTTCCAAGTTTGAGATGCTCCGCAGACCGCACCTACTGCGTACTGCAGCACTGCCGTCCTCCCCGCGCCCGTCCTCCCCGCGTCCGTCCTCCCCACGCCCGTCCTCCCCATGCCCGTCCTCCCCGCGTCCGTCCTCCCCGCGTCCGTCCTCCCCGCGTCCGTCCTCCCCGCTTGCCTCTCGGTTTGTTTTGAACCTGTCCGAAGATCAGCAATGCAGTGTTTTCGATAGAACGCCTGCTGCAGTTTTGCATGTTGTTTCGGGTGATGCGTTCCATTCCGTTTATGATATAATTCATTTTAGAGAGCAGGTGATGTAGAACAACACATTCGGCCTTATTTCCAAACACTCCCGAAAAGCACCATGAGCTCATGCGTAGCGCCTTGTTCTCGATACGGCTGAACTGACAAACCGGTTGGCGCGCCACTCCCGCCCACGACCATGGTCGGTCGTGTCACCCGCCTTGCGTGGGCCTCCTGCCTCCCTCCCCTCCCCTGGCACAGAGAGCCGGTTCCAGTACGGTCATAGCCCAGCTCTCTCCGACTCTGGGGGCGCGGCGGCGGCGGCCGTGCTGCAGCCTACCTCCCAGACGTGCCTGCCTCCTCCCCGGCCCCGGCCGGCCCCGCGCCGTGCCTCCCCCGGCGCTGTGCCAGAACCGGTCGTCTGTCGCTCCGTGACCGCCCCGGGCCGGCTCCGGAAGGGTCCGATCTCAGCCAGCCAGCCGGCCGGTTATCCGCCATCAGCTGTGTCACGACCTTCAGCGGAGCCGAGCGGAGCCGAGCGGTGCCGCCAGGTAAACAACAGGCTACACTGGGTCCGGCGCACCCTTGGCCCGATTATAGCTAATAACCAGTGGGCGCTAGCAGCAATTTCAGTCGATATCCGACGCACTGTGTCTCCAGTCTCAGCTAATATCCAGCTGACTGGGGTTCCGATCCCAGCCACTATCCAGCTGTCTCCAGCTTCAACTCCGGATGGTTCTCAGCTGACACTGGCTCCGATCTCGGTCAGTGTCGGCCGAAGCGCTACAACGACTGCAGCACTGCCTCTTTTTGTGGCGGCCGCTCAGAGGGAGGCTGACCTTGCGGTGTTTGCTACCTGCCACGTCCGGACCGGACGCGGCTGACGCGGCGGCTCGGCGGAGTAGTAGCGCTCGAGTGCCAGGCGTCGGTGGTGCCGGTAGTAAAAGTTGTCGCGCACTGCAATTTCGTCCGCTGCCTAAGGCTATTAATTCAGGCTAAATGGATGAGTGTTTGAGTAGCCTATTTGAGTCAGACAGCCGCGATCCTGCAATTGACGTGGAAATGCCCGATTTTACGCGGAGGAACTTTAGGCGACGGTGTACAAAGTAGCTGACGATTTTCTGCTTCGAACTTAAATTGCTGCACAGCTGATACTGTTGTTCTCAGTGACAGCGTTGCCGAGAGTATGAAGCTGTGCTTCGTGTTTGCATCAGCTGATTCGGCCCTGTAGCATACACCATCAGCCGACACGGCATCGATGCTCGGCGACTAACCTATATATCGGCGAGCTTGTCACGCAGTCGCATGCGTGCCGTCGCCTCGTCACGAATGTGTGATTCGGAGTAGCGCCGTTTGACCCGTAATGTCCGCGTGACGCTGTTCGTGCTGGTGTGACGCCGTGTCACGTGGTGTGTCACGTGGTGTGATAAGCTAGGTTGGTTATGACGTGGCGGTGTTTGCGTGATCGCGCCCCGCGCTGTTGCCTGTTCTGGCGGGCCTCACTGTCGCGGCCTCACTGTCGCGATGGCCCGCTGCTGTCCAGTGTTGATACAGTGCTTGGTAACTCTGTTGACCCCAGCAGTATTTGCGGTCGAAAGTCACGTGTGTTAACAGGCGAGCGCTTCGGATTGCACAAGTGTTGCATGTGTGGCGCAAACGGTTTTAATGACAGTGACGTAGCAAAATTAGGTTTCTAGTTTGTTCGAGATGGTTCGATGTTAGTGCATGGGATAACTACATGTAACAAACATAATTTTCCGCTGAAGTCACGACATGGACATGGTGAACGTAAACATGTTTGAGTGTTCGGACTTCGGACGTTAGCCGATTTCATGATATCATGCATGTGTTCAGTGATCAGTCATTCTGATGTCATTTCTCCCGAAGAACACTGGTCACGTTCACTGAATATTAAAAGGGCAACCATTGCACTGACCTTTTACCTCTTCTGGGTTTGTTTGGCCTCTAGCTCAACAGTAACCACCCGTTCCGTTTTCTGCACCCTCTGTCAAAGCCCCCCCCCTCCCCCCTTGGTGTGTCGGGGCCCCTCGATGCAGCGTATGTGTCGTTGCTCAGAGACGGTTGGCCCAGGCTTTGTTCTGTGTCCTGTCCGCGAGCCGTTTGTAGCGCGTGTGTGTAGACGCTATCGATTCCCATGCGTCATGCAGAACTGCCTGCATGAACACGGGCACGTCCCACCGACTCAAATGGAATGGCATGATGAATGGGCCGTTCTGTGATACGTTACGCGAATAGGTTTCTACCGGCAGCCGTATAACTGGCATTTCGCATAATAGAACGGCGTAAAAGGAACTGGCACCGACAGGCCTCGAAAACCGTAGGTGACGACCGGCTTTTTGGGCGCTATGTGAAGCAGCGCATGTTGAATGAAAGGACGAATGAATGATGGCCTTGACGAATTTAGTGTATTGTTTGCCACTGAATATGGTTTTGTGCGACTGTGTAGAAGCCGTGCTTTTGGCTTGGTCTTTTGGTTAGCACCTTTGTGTGCATTTATGTAGCGGGTGCTTGTTGAGTAGCAACACAATGCCGCAGTAATGTAAATGAGAGGAAAATCGACCCTGTAGTTGTAGGCTGGGGAGGAAAGCGACGGCGAAGACCAGAAATAGTTTTTTTTTTCGCTTTGTATGCGGCGTTTGTATTTGGTAGGCATACCTATTCCGAAACTGCATGAGGAAAGACCGAGGAGGTGGTACAGAAGCGAAAACTAGAAATAATTTATTTGTTTTTCGTGTTCAGCGCTTGCATACATATTCAGAAACCGTATAGGAAGCCCCCTCACGTGTGCCCTCAACGTCCCTGTTGACAACCTCCGTGGCTGAAGTCACATGGATGAGCGGTAATGGTCTCGGGGATATGGAAACTGACGGAAGTGGTGGGGGGGAGGAGGGGCGACAGTTAAGTCAGGCATGGGGTCAAGGAGTAACAGAAAGGAGAACCGGATGCCGGATTGAGTGTGCGGACGTGCGAACTGTTGCCGGTTTGTGCTAGTCAATATATAGAAGATGGCGTCACGTCCTCCCTCTCCCCAGCCCCGCTGGCCTGGCGTCACCCTCGCTGGCCTGGCGTCACCCCGCGTGACGCCGCGGCAGCTGACGTACGCCATCACCAGGCAACGATCACTCATCAGCTGACACCGCGCCAGATGACTTCTTGACGAGCTGCCAGTTACTCAGAGACTGTGCCACGCCGTCAGAATCGCCGGCTCTGCCTCTGTGGCCAGTAACAGCCCGAGCGCCGCCCTCGTTCGACCCGTCCGTTATGGAACTAGGCCGCCGGCGTCCCCGTCGCTCGGCCGTTTGTGGTGATTTTGCCGTGGTCTCGGTGTGTTTGTTTGCTGGACCGCGAGTTTGTCTGGTCGCCGACCGTGTCTTTTTCCGCTTTTCCGCTACATTACTGACACTGCTCGCCGCTGTGCGAGTCGCTGCTGTCAGGGCCACTAAGCGAAGCTGCTTTGTGAGTCACTTGCCGACTCTGTCTCAGCTGTCTCCGCTGTCTCTGTCCGCTCTGGCTTGCAGAGAGAACGCCTCTGTCCCTACCAGCCCCGGTTTGTGAAGACGACTCACAGTTCTGAACGGAATGGCCGGCTTTGTGAAGACGACACGCAGTTCTGAACGGAATGGCCGCGGCCCGTTCAAGGCTGGTTTTACGAGCGCGGACTGCGATAATTTGGCCCCACGTGGTCGTTGCCTACCACGCCGGTCATTGACGCCGCTCGACGCCGCGGCTGCCTTGCCGGTGTATTGAGTTCAGTGTGCCTAACAGGCAGAAGGTTGACTGGCCGGTGCGCGTGTGACCCGGAAGGACTGGCCGGCGTGCGCGGTGTGACTCGGGGGAGAGGAGCCAGTGTCGAGCCAGCTGACGGCTCTGTCTCACCGTGGGATTCCCGGCCGCAGCCGGCTGAAGTCTGGTGTTCTGGTATGCTGGATGTCCCGTACCGTCGCACTTTCCTCTGTATCGTCTGGCTCGTTCTGCACTGCCCGCTCTGTTCTCCTCCGCTCTTTACTGCCCCCCGCTCACCCCCTCCCCCCGCCAGCCCCGCAATGTCCCCTTCGGTCTCGTTCCGAGTCCTCGGGCGCCTGGCCTCTCGCCGGCCCCTCGCCGGCCCCTCACCAGCCTCTCACAGGCCCCTCACGACTCCCTGCCGTCTCTGCAGAGTGTGCAGGTGCCCGACTTTCCTCCTATCTGCGCAGCAGAGGCGGATGGCGCGTTTGTCGGCCGCCGCTCGCCCGAGGCCGTGGTGCAGCTCACGGTGGTGGGTGCAGCTCACGGTGGTGGGTGCAGCTCACGGTGCGCGGCGGTGGTGTGAAGGCCACGCGTGGGCGGCACCCGTGAAGCGCAGGAGTCAGCCGTGCAGACCCGAGCTCTGCGCTCGCGGATTCATGAGACGCGGCGAAAGTTGCGCCATTCATAAATAAGCCACGCAGCGACGTTGCGGCCTAATCTAATACCTGTTTACCTAATAGCACGGAATGGTGGCGGCTAACTGCGCGACTTCTCCGACCTGCGCCAGTGAGCTTCAGCGCCTAGTCAGCTCGCCTAGCTGTTGATCTGTATACGCTCTCTATCTGATATGATATGATCTGATCTGATCTGTATAGCCCGGGAGAGTATACGGAGCGCGTGACGTGTCAGCGCAGATAGCGCCGTCTCCGCGCCGGGAGTGCTGTGACGTCACCGGTGGGTGGTTTGTGACGTCACTGGCGGGTGGTTCGTGACGTCACTGGTGTGTGGTTTGTGACGTCAACTGGTGGGTGTTTGGGCTAACGGTGCCTGAGTCCGCACAAGGAGTACAAAAAAAAAACTAACAGACTCAAGGAAAACAAAAAACAAAAAGAGAGACAAAAAAAAATGAATGAAGTACTCAAGTAAAAAAAAAAAAAAAACAGAGTCTCCAAAAAAGTATAGATGACAACAATAAAATGCATTGTTTCATGTACATCAACCAACAAAACCCAACAACACATAAAACAAAACCAGAACAAACCCAAGTAAAACAAGAAGAAAAGAAGAAAATAACCCAAATAACAGCAAAAACAAAAAAAAGAAGAAAGAAGCTCAAAACACAGGCGAAAGGCGCCTGCTGCGCCTTCGACAAAAACATGGCCGACATACGCCTAACAGCGCAGGCCATTAAAATTATTTCTCTCTCTCTCTCTCTCTCTCTCTCTCTCTCTCTCTCTCTCTCTCTCTCTCTCCTCTCTCTCTCTCTCTCTCATCTCTCTCTCTCTTTCTTCTCTCTCTCTCCTCTCTCTCTCTCTCTCTCTCTCTCTCTCTCTTCTTTCTCTCTCTTTTCTCTCTCTTCCTCTATCTCTCATCGTCTCTTCTCTCTCTCTCTCTCTCTCTCTCTCTCTCTCTCTCTCTCTCTCTCTCTCTCTCTCTCTCTCCTCTCTCTCTCTCTCCTTCTCTTCTCTCTCTCTCTCTCTCTCTCTCTCTCTCTCTCTCTCTCTCTCGCACGGCTGACGTCAAGGGTCTGATTCCGTGGCGCCTCTAACCGCCTCTAACCTCCAAGTTGCTCCAACTGCAACTGCTCTGTGTTATACGGCACGACTGGAGCGAGTTTGAGCAGCTTTGAGGAAGTTAGAGCAGGTAGAGGCGCCACGGGAACAGGCCCGTAGAGTGCGTGCCCGAATGTCCCGGGCTTTTCCGGGAGTGGCTGGGTCGGAGCGGCACTGGTTATCGCGGGATATCAGGTAATCGCGGCGATACCACGGGCGTCCATTAGCCATTCCTGCCGCGCCGGAAATGACGTCAGGCTATGGCAGACCAGTGACGTAGGTACAGCGAACAACAGACTAAACTCGCTAGTCTCTCTCTCGTGACATCTGTCACCGACGCCGGATGTGCCGCGCGCGGCTCGACGGCAGACCGACGGCTTAAGACACGCGACAGTGAGCTATTTTGGTCCCAACGGGATGTGTTGAGCACATCCTGACAACAACAGACCAAACTGACCATCCCGGACGTACACAGACCGGCAGACCCCGGGCAGACCCTGGGGCTTCCCGGCAAGGTGTGCTAAGTAGCTGAATTGCTGCCAGGCATCATCCGTCGCTATTTTCGGGTAGGCAAGGTCGCCCTGCGGTGCAGAACGTATCCGTTGAAGCGCTTCTCTGCTGCACTGATAGTGACAAAGTACAGCGAAGCTGGGAGTCTGCAGTGTGGGTGGACCTTGACAGAATCCGGGGGAAGGGGAGGCGCGGCGCTACACGCAGCGCGGCCGAGATTGCTGACGTGGAGCTGGTTTGGTTATTAATGGACGTGAGGTGGACTGGTGAGCTGTGGTGAATTATTGAGCGCGCGAGACGCCCTGCTGTTGTTTGCATCAATTGTGCAACGTTGCATGCTTGAGTTGAATCGGAATGTTAGTGTATCGTCATCTTTAAATGATGTGTGTTGGGGCAGGCAGGACAAACGAAGTCCGACACTGTGTGAATATGTAATATATGGACCGTAGAATATGCATGCACTCTCCGGATATGTTCCCGTCGCACCTCCAACCTTCTCTAAGTTGCCCCAAATTGCTCCAGTCGTATTCTTTAACGCAGAGCAGTTGCAGTTGAAGCAAGTTCGAGGAAGGTTAGAGGCGGTTAGAGGCGCCACAGGGAACCGGCCCTGACGGGAACAGGTCCCTCTCCGTCTGACCGTTTGTGGAAGCCGACGACTGACTATGTGTCCCGCTAGACAAATTGCACCTTCACGCCACCAGGCCTGCACTACGATAATGTCGGACCATGATGTATGATTTCCGGGCCTCGGTACTCCGTGGCGCCTTGACCAAGGTGTCTGGAGCCGCGTGCAGGGTGCGTTGGCCTTCCACGGTTAGCTGGCTTCACAGAGCGCTGTCGCCGAGTACGCCTGCACTCACTGGTGTATAACTCGCCGTGCCGGCCGTCCATGGTGTCGTCACCACGTGAAGGGGGCGTGCACGGCTCTGGCGGCGTGCCGCGCGCGCAGAGCACGCCCACGCGCGCTGCAATCCAGACCAGGCGGTTCATGAATTCAGCAGCGGCGCGATATTGTGCACTCGCCGTGCATATGTTTGTCTCGGAACGTTCTCGATTGGCTGGCTGGTGGTCAGACGATGTGTCTGACGAGGTCACCCGCTGATGTCAACCCGCCTGGGTGTGTGGAGCCCGAAGGAATGTAACCGAAGGATTTCCAATCTGCATACCTACCCAGCACTGAGTACACACTGCATTGTCGTTCAGGTCATGTTGGTACTTCGCGCACATTTTGTGTGTTTTAAGCTCTACTGATTTTGAATCTGAACCTAAAATGTGTCGATAAATCTGTCATTGCATAACACGAATGTCAATATGCGAGACTAGACGTCTATCTGCGCCTGCTACTGTGCACTAGCCCGAGGTCAGGTGGCTATGTCATGGCGTCCTGGCTCACTAGAGACAGTCTACACCAGGTTCTGGCCTCATGCCAGCACTCGCCCGGTGGGCTGTGAACGTGTTTGGGATCGGAGCGGGGCCGGGGGCACCAGTTGATGAATGTCTCAATGGCTCAATGCCTCTCCATTGCGCCCATTGCTGACCGGGCGTGATCGAGGTCGCCGCCAGCCGTGGCGTGCATTGCGCTCGTTGTCCGCGCGCCGTGCGGTTTTCTCACGCTGCAAGGTTTCGGCGGCGGCGGCGGCGGCCAGATTTTATCGTGTGCAGGTACTCTTGGCCAATACTGCGCGACTAGTGGCAGTGCGTATTGCTCCACTGGATACAACAGTGATCGTTAGTAACTGCGTTTAACGTCTGAGGTGCGCTAGTTCGAGTATCTATGTTATCATAGCCCATAACTTGTTCGCTTCAGGATAGCGTTGACAGGATATATGACAGTGATTGGCGTTTGGCACCTGAGTCCAGAACGTAATCAAGGCAGTTACAGGCCTAAAAACACGCTAACACGGTGTCAGGTCTCAGCGGACGTCGGATCGTGCCTTGGCCGCCTCGTTTGGGAATGTGCGTGCCTCTTTAGTCTGTGCCAAAGCTGTGCGGACTGCCATAGGAGGTATGTCTTTCTTCTTTTGTGGTGACCGGCTGGCCAGCTGGTGGTTGCCGTCGGTGTTTCGGACCGGTTACAGAGGCGGCCAGGAAACAACCGCGGCCACACCAGGGGGGGGGCTACCCGGGTGTCGCAGACTTGCGCTGTGAGGCGGCGGTAGTTGGAGGGGGGGGGGGGCTATCTGGTCAGTGACCTGGGTTCAGCCGTCAGCAGTCTGGGATTAAGGCTGTGTTCTGACCGTCACATTCCCGGCGGGAATCCCTGGAATCCCCGGCGGGCATTTGACTCCACTGCAGTTCGTCAATGTGCTCATGCATTGGTATTCCTGTTAACTACTTGCTACCGGAATCGGTAGAAAGCACTTTTCTACCGACTCCTTGGAATCCCCGCGGGAATTGACGGGTCAGAACACAGCCTAAATATCTGCTGTCAGCAGTCCGTAGTTAGCAGCCAACTGCCAGGCATCAGCGGTAAGCGCTTGGTGGTCAGCGCTGGCGGTCAGCGGTCTACAGTCAGCGCCCGACAGTCAGCGCCCGACGGTCAGTGGTCTGTAGTCAGCGCCCGGCGGTCAGTGGTCTGTAGTCAGCGCTCGCGGTCAGCGCTCCTTCAGTGGTCTTGCACGTCAGTGGTCAGCGTCTGAGGCTGCGCACGGGGCCGGTCACGTGGCACGCGGGGCCCCTCACTCCGCGGCCTTGACCCACATAACTCAGGGCTGCAGTCAGTGGTCAGCGTCTGCAGGGGCTGGCGCACGGCGGCCCCCGGTTAAGTTGGCACGCGGGGCCCCTCACTCCGCCGCTGACCACATACCTCAGTGCTGAGTCAGTGGTCAGCGGTCTTGAGGCTTGGCGCACGGCGGCCGGTCAGTCGGCACGCGGGCGGCCCCCTCACTCGCCGCCTGACCCACATGACTCATTGGTCAGCGGCTGAGGCTGGCGCACGCGGCCGGTCAGTCGGCACGCGGCCCCTCACTCCGCCGCTGCCTACATCTCAGTGGCTGCAGTCAGTGGTCAGCGGTCTGAGGCTGGCGCACGCGGCGCCGTCAGCGGCACGCGGGGCCCCTCACTCCGGCCGGCCTGCCCACATACTCAGTGGTCTGCAGTCATGGTCATCGCGTCTGAGGCTGGCGCACGGCGGCCGGTCAGCGGCACGCGGGGCCCTCACTCCAGCGCCCCTGACCCAACCATACTCAGTGGTCAGCGCTCTGAGGGCTGGCGACGGCGGCGGTCAGTCGCACGCGGGGCCCCTCACTCCGCCGCTTGACCACATACTCAGTGGCTGAGTCAAGTGGTCAGCGGTCTGAGCTGGCGCACGCCGCCGCGTCAGTTCGGCACGCGGGGCCCCTCACTCCGCCGCCTGACCCAATACTCAGTGGTGCAGTCAGTGGTCAGCGGTCTGAGGCTGGCGCCGGCGGCCGGTCAGTCGGCACGCGGGGCCCCTCACTCCGCCGCTGACCCACATACCAGTGGCTGCGGCGTCCGCAGAGCCGGAACCATCGGGAACGGCCCCTGAACAGCCGCGAGCGGTGGTAGATCCGGCAGCGCCCTGTCGTAATGTCCGGCTCGCGTCGCGTCCCCGGGCGCCCTGCACTGCTGTGACTCATCAGAGCTGAAGTGAGCCGTCTCGACTGTCGCCCGTCACTGACCAGTGACCACTGACCAGTGACCAATGACCAGTGACCAGTGACCAGTGACCACTGACCACTGCCCAGTGACCACTGACCACTGACCAGTGACCACTGACCAGTGACCACTGACCACTGACCACTGACCACTGACCACTGACCACTGACCATCAGCCGGCCTGTGTCTGCCTTCCGTCACTTCACTTTCGATGTGCCGACACGTCCAGTGTGCACTGTGGTAAAGACACCGTGGAACGTGTTGCCTGCCAGGTGCGAACACGATCGCGAAATTCTGACACTCGGTTGAAGCACTTGTAGCACATTTACCCAGTAGTGTCCACTATTCATGCATCGGGAATCGGGATGGCACCTGTGTCGACCTGTAGGTACGACGTATGTGACTTCTTAGTAGACCCTTGGCGTAAGTTCTGACTAACTGCAGACTGCCTGTGCCCGAGCGGAGGTGATAAGATTGTCGGACGCACCTGTGCTGTTGCTCTGTATGCTGAGGCGTGTCGCTCCCAACTCTGAAAAGCGTGCTCCGCCACTGAGCAGCGATCAAGCGTGCAACAGCAGCTGCGCGGCGGCAGGCTTGTGTACTACAGAGGCGGCGGCAGGCTGTGCACAACAGAGGCGGTGCGGCAGGCTGTGTACTACAGAGGCGGCGCGGCAGGCTGGTACAACAGAGCGGCGCGGCAGGCTTGTGCAAACAGAGCGTGCGGCAGGCTGTGTACTACAGAGCGCGGCGCGGCAGGCTGGTACAACAGAGGCGGCGCGGCAGGCTGTGTACAACAGCAGGGCGGCGCGGCAGGCTGTGTACAACAGAGTCGGCGGCAGGCTGTGCACAACAGAGGCGCACGGCAGGCTGTGTACAACAGAGGCGGCGCAGGCTGTGCACAAACAGAGGCGCACCGCAGGCCTGTGTACAACAGAGGCGGCGGCAGGCTGTGTACAACAGAGGCGGCACGGCAGGCTGTGCACAACAGAGGCGGCACGGCAGGCTGTGCACAACAGAGGCGGCAGGCTGTGCACAACAGAGGCGGCGGCAGGCTGTGCACAACAGAGGCGGCGCGGCAGGCTGTGTACTGCGCCGGGTAGCCTTGTGCCTGCGGTCGGCTGACCTCGGCTGGCGTGCTGACCGGGCACGGCGCTGAGCCGCCGCTGAGCCGCTAACCGGTGTGTGTTGAGCCGGAACGTCAGCGGTCGGCGGAGGTTTGTTTGGCTGCCCCCCGCCCCGCCCCGCCCCGCCGGCCCCGACCCGCCGGCAGGCAGCCGGGCTGGCGCGGCTCCAACTGTGTCGACCGAACAGCTGTAGCGGCCGCCGGTGACCCTCGGTACCTGTCGCGGGGCGAGATGACCGGTCGGCGATCCCTGGGGCGGCTGGACCGTGTCCCGAGGAATTTACCTTAGATGATAGGAACACGGCATTGGTGAACATAGTTCATCGCGTCCCTGACAGTGGCTTGTGTCCGTCTGGAAACTTTTTTGTGTGTATTGCTTTGCGGAAGGACTATTGCTTTAGCAGAGATATGTCCCGTTTGCCTTTTTGTACGGATTCCGTTTGAGTTTATCATATGTGCATCAACGATTGCGCTGTGCATCATGTGGCAGTACGTTGTGGAAATCATCATTGAATACCGATTAATCAGCTTAGTGCCTGGCTGTACAGCTTTGTTGTTTTTGAACGGTCATCCTCTTCATTCGATAAATACGTGGATAGCCTTGAACACTGCCGCTGACATTAAGGTAAACCAGTGGCTGAATGCTGTTCATAGTTCATAGTGCATTTTCCTCGAGCTGTAATAACACGGTTTTTGAGTGACCCTCAGCAATACGGCATGAGCGAACCCTATATTCGTTCCGTCTGCCGTGGCGAAGTGTCAATATGTGCTCGGTGAAAGAAGTGATATCGCACAATCTGTGTGTACCCGTCACTGCAAGCTGAGAAATGCCAGCGCGCCCCGCCGTTTGTTCGGGTGTCAGGGAAGGGAAAATCTAAACGAAAATGCCAGTGTGTTGGGAAAAATCGACAAGCCAGTCGACTTCGTCTGCGATTCACGGTGAACGTCAACAAAGTAGCGAAGTATGTCAGTACTTTATTCAAAGTTTTCGATGAATTCAGGTCCGAGGACTTTTCAGCAAGGCATTCGCGCACACGATAAACCCACACATATTCGTGGATTTCCCAGTCGAGCTGTTATGAGACGGGCGCCAGGTCACGTTGACAGCTGACGGTCCATGGCTGACGTCATGCCTGCCAGCGTGGCCGCCGGGTGGCTGCTATCTATCACCGAGTGCAGCTGTACCGAGCCTCGGCAGCAGCAGCAGCAGTGCTGTGTAGAGCTGGCTGGCTGGTGAACTGGCGAACTGGCGAACTGCCGCGGCCGAGCTGTGCGTGGAGCTGTGGGGAGGGGACGGTTCGATTCGCCCCATCCTCGGTCTGATTGCGGGGACAGGCGGCCGAGTGAGTGGCGGCTCTGTTTTAATGGAATGCTTCGCGGCTTCGCGGAACGCCGCTCGGCCAGTGATGAACGGATTTAAGGATGAATTAAAAATCACAATGCTGTGATTACTTTGCAGGCGGTCGAAGGCGCTGCCTCTGCGATATTTACTGCTGTGTGATCAGGCCGCTCGTTGAGGCAGTCAGGATCCTGCAGTGTTTGCAGGGAAAGTACAGCAGCTGGAGGGGTTGGCCTGTACTCGGAACCCAGTGCACTGCAGCTATTGCCCGTCTGGGCATCTGCAGCGTGTGACAAGAGCAGATGCTAGACGATCCCGTGAAATCACCAAGCTTGTGGTGCCTAGGACGGGACATTTGATTTCTCGACGGTGTCTGTCTGTATACCGGGTTATTGACCTCCGACCAGAGTGCCGAGTGGACAGAGTCGTGTGTTTTACCAGCCGTTTACCCATCGGGGTTTACCCAGCCGCGTCTTACCAGTTCGTTTACCAGTCGTTTTTACAGTCGTTTTACCTAGTTGTTTACCAGTCGGTAAATGTGGCCGCTGCCGAGTGATCGCATCAGCTTAACCTCCGCCGATAAACAGTCGCGGTGCCTTTTGATGTAGCGATAGCGCTATCACTCGATGTTGGCATGAGGCGACTTCGCTGTCAATGGTCCAAAGTCCAAACACATTACATACGGTATTCCCCGTGTGGTGACGCGCAAACATATTGTCAAAGCTCGATAGCTTAGTTAGTCGAGCTTGAGTTTACATATGGATGGCTTAGTCACTGACGAACCAGGTATTACCCATGGTTTCCCGCTCATTGCAAGGCAGTCTAGCTTGGTTGGCATGTTTGTAATTTAGGAACTATGAATTTGTTCTATGAACGAATGGTGATGAGCATTGAGCAGCTCGGCGCCGAGTGACCTTCGAACGAGGAGGAATTTCGAAAGCGATGAGTCTGATCCGATAGGTCTACTCAAAAGAAACTGTGGTAAGACAATATGGCACTGGATTACACTGGGGATTGGCACTAAGTACTATAATCGGAACTTTGATCTGTCTGTATAAAGTTTCCCCTTTCGTCTGTGCTACAAGCCTAGCCGCAGATACTTCCCGTTGTTCGCATGTCTTTTGTGTGTCTACCAGGGGTGAAGGTTGTTTTGGAAACTGATCACTTTTAGCTGCAATATACTCTTGAAGCACATATTTGCAATGTGCTTACCTATATTACACATTTGTTCAAAAGTCCACGATTCCTTGCGTCTTGTGAAGTGACATCTGTGGAGTAGACCAGGTTAAAAATATAAAAAACGTAATACAAACTATAATAACCGCCAGCCTGTGAACGTCAAGTATGTGATGAAACGTTCATCGTATGTTTTGCCTTGCTAGTATCTGAGCCGTCGTTGCATCACTTACCTACCCAGCTGTGGCCAATATAACTGTCAGTATGCAATGCCGTCCCCGTCCATCCTCGTGCTGTGTTTACGAGCGACCTTGGAGGTCACGGCTGGCGGCCTGCAGGTGGTACAGCAGGGCGGGGGCCGGTCTGTGAGAAGCCGGTGAGAAACTGGTGAGCAGCTGGGGAGCTACCGGTAAGCTACCGGTAAGCGGCCAGTGAAAGACTGGTAAGATATCTAAGAAAGACTGGTGAGAGACTGGTGAGAGACTGGTGAGAGACTGGTGAGAGACTTGGTGAGAGACTGGTGAGAGACTGGTGAGAGACTTGTGAGAGACTTGTGAGAGACTTGTGAGAGACTTGTGAGAGACTTGTGAGAGACTGAGTGAGAGACTGGTGAGAGACTGGTGAGAGACTGGTGAGAGACTGGTGAGTGAGTAGTGACTGTTCCGTGGGAAACTGATCCTCTGGGCTCGATCAGTGTCATTAGTTTGATGAGTGGCACGCGGCTGGCTCTGCATCCCTGGGGTCCAACTGGGCGTAGAATTGGCCACTACTTAGCCGTCATGATTGATCAAGATCATGTGACGGGCCGATCGCTACTGATAAAAATAGCACAAAGCTGCCTTAGTTTTGCGACATTTGAACTAATGGTGAGCTGTTAAAACCGCACATAAGTTATGCTTTGTGTCCAAATTCCACCCGGCTGGCTTCCTCGGAATCGTTCGATGCAGCATTACCTCTCAACGTCGCTGTAATGCACGCATGCAAATGTTCCAAATGTCCCCAAAAATACCCGGCCCGTGTGTCAGCCGCCCCTGGCGACGGCTCTGTACTGGCCGGAGGCGTTGGGTCGCCTGTGCGGTGTGTACCGTTGCTGAAGTGAGGCGCTCGGTGTGCCGTGGTGTGCCGTAGTGTGCCGTGTGGGTGGTGCCCGTCTGCCGTGTGGGTGGGGCCCGTTTATACAGCCTGGGTCTGGGTGGCGTCTGTCAGCCGTCTGCTGAGCCTGCTGGTGTGTGGGGACGTGTGGTATGCCGGGCGGGGTGCCTGCCATGTGTTAGAGCCTGCGTGACGGGTTACGTCAATAGACACGTGGGGCGGTAGCTTCTTCATCTGCAATGATGTGTGCATAGCTGCATAGCGTAAGCGCCGTGCGATTTGGAGAGAAGTGAGGTAGGTAACTTGGGGATGTGATTGTTATCGTCTGTTGCCTTTGCCTAGTTGCTGTCTACTATTCTGTGTACGAAGCTGGGGTTCATGGTTAAGAACTGTAAAATAATAGAAGTGTTTTTTACCTTTACCTACATGTAGTTATATGATTAGCTGCGCGAATGTGGCTTGAGGTGCGACACTGAGTGCTTGAGTGCTTGGCCAAATACACTACAGCGGAGCATTGAAGCTTCTCTGTTGTATCCCAAATAGCTACAACAAATGGGCATAGCGACTCCCGAAGACAATCGCGGTCTTTTAGATATCGGGCGTGTGCCACTCTTCAACACCGACAGCGTCACATCGTCACGCTCTCAGGACGCCGACGTTCACCTCGTTACGTCTGTGTCTCCTGTACACGTCACATCGTTCGTCTGTGTCTCCTGTACACGTCATTACGTCACGTCTGCGTCTCCTGTACACGTCACATCGTTCGTATTTGTCTCCTGTACACGTCATGACGTCACGTCTGCGTCTACTGTACACGTCACATCGTTCGTATTTGTCTCCTGTACACGTCATGACGTCACGTCAGCGTCTCCTATGCACGTCATGACGTCACTTCTGCGTCTCCTGTACACGTCATGACGTCACTCGGTCGGCTCGGTGTCTGTCGGTGACGCCACTAGCGGACCGCCTGCAGGCTTCCTGTCCTTCTGCGAGAGCTGTCTGCAGCTGCAGTCCGTGCTGCTGCGAATCAGCTCCGGTCCCTCCGCGGCGCCTCTCGGAAATGACCTCGATACTGACGGCGCCAGCAGATGATACCGAGAAACGGTGCAGTCTGGGACTCCCCGACACTCGCTAGAGGGCGGCACGCTCGCTAGAAGGCGGTCGAGGCGTCCCAGGCATGACGAACAGTGCTCTGTCTCCCTGTAACGGCTTCCGGAATCCGGTCCTCGTCATCGTGTCTTCAAACTGATTTGAAAGCGTATGACCCAGGGAGTTCCCCTCCCAGCCGGGCGCCTCGGAGCGCGGTGACGTCAGGGTGTCACCTTCCAACAATGACGTCGCGGTGTCACCGGTCCGTGTCCGGTGTCACCTCCCGGGACGGCGCGTGGCTCCTGAGTGCCGCGCTGTGATTGTCTCGTCAGCGGATGACGTCACGGCGCGCTCATCACGGCTCGGCGCCGTGGTCGTCTCGCGCGCGGCGCTGTGTTAACTTTCTACCGGCTGGAGAATGGCACGAGCCGGTCGCGCTGAAGAGCCGCGTAATTCGTAATGTCGGCCTCCTGCACGCTGCCTGAATTCGAATGGGTCTGTTGAGGCGGCCGATGTTATCCATGAAGGAAGCTGACGTGGCTGAATGCGAGAAGCTTGCACGAGAGAAACGATGAGAATGGTAAACAGGTTCCGGCTATTTTCCGCCAGCTGGTTCTGAAATTGGTCAGTTATGCTGATATTTGATGCCAGTGTTTTGCATTCGGACTATGCTAACATGACATGTGGACTGTGGGGGCGTGGTGGTGTTGGTTTTGGCAGGGCCATGAGGAGATATATGGTGTCGTAGTCTGATTGATAATCTATAAGACGGCACTGCCGTCGGTGACAGCTTTGCGAACCTCTGCCTCGCCCGGCCTTCAGAGTGACGTGGCGCTGTGACACTGAGTCGCCACTCGCCTTCACTGGGTCGCCACTCGCCTTCACTGGTTACGGCGCCCTAAAACCCCAATCATTATCACCCCCCTCACTTGGACTCTGGGCGTGGTGGCGGACAACTGTGGGCGGGCCGACATTCCCAAGGCCAGCCAACCTGAGCTCACTCTTGTCGGTGCTGAACTTAGTTTGACGTTATTCTTAGACATCCACCAGGGCAGACTGGTTATTGCTTCGACTCTGATTGAATATATTGGAATTGTTTAATCAAAATCCTTTGAATCAAATAACAACCGATTCACCACCGATTTCTGTATTCATGAATTATGATTGAATCAAAACCGGAAAAGAAACCAGGCTGATAAAAAAATGTCCAATGCTATTTCAATGGCGAATCAAACGTGATTTTAATTTGTAAAAATGTGCGAGGATCAATTGTGTTTCTTTGTCTCGGGTGTGAAATCATTTTCTACTAAATGTTAGTCCATGAATGCAAACGTGACTGAATCCATTCATATTCCAGAAAAATAATCGTGAATAGAAATCATTCCAAAAATTGATATGCAATAACACCTGTCACAGGGATGGGTTGTCGTGGATCCATGTTCTGTAAAATGTTATGCTTCGCTCGCTACCGTTGCCGTCATAACTGACACCTAGAAAGCACGTAACAAATTCATTTCAACCATATCCATATATCTTAGCAAGTCATTCTTTTATTTCGATTGCCTCGTGACTAGGCTCATTTTGATCAACGAAAGCGTTTCTGCCATTGACCAGGTTGTATATGACGGGGCAGTATGGTGTAACTCCGTTCCCGGTGTGTATGCGGGTGTTTGACCAGTGCGGGTCATTAGTCGCATGTGACACGGCACGCGGCGCAGCCTGACCTTTCCGGCGTGGGAGTGGCCGTCCGGTGCCGGACAGTTCGGCGTCTCTTGGCGTATAAATGGCTTTACGAGGCCGTAACTCACTCACCGCAGCTCACAGCGATAAATATTTATCGGGAATTAACTACGGCTGAAAGGAGGGCGGACGTTTCCACTAAAGCACATTGGGAGTGGTGGATGTTACAAGCTTTGCAGTTTGCAGTGTGCGGTGTTTTACCGTTCAATGTACTGAAAGCTGAGTTCCGACGTGTTCCCATGATACAGGTCATCACACATTCATACAGGTCATCGGTGCGCTCCTTTATTTGCGTCACACATACCAGCAGCGAAAAAAAACTTTGCATTGTTTACTACCGGTTCTGGCACCGTTCGTCGAGAGACTTAGGTTCTTCACAGACGAGGTCCGTAACTTCTGAGTTTCCACACCTGTAGCGACTGTCAGCGGCCACCGCTATGAAGCGTATTATTGCCGGGAGGCTGGCCGAGGTGCCTTCTGAGGTCACAGGTCGCTGATGACGTCACCCAGTCGCCGGCCGGTGACGTGACCTCTGCCCGAAGCGTCGCGGCCACCGCTCTGTTCAGTCCCCAAACCCAATTATCCCCGTCGCCTGGGGTAGTAAGCGGAGCTACTGCAGTCTGTGTCGGAAGCATGGGAACTAGGAGTGCCTTCAGTGCTGGCGGTGGCGCAATGCCACCATCGCTCCAGTCGGCCCAGCCGACAGTGTGTTGACTTGTCTACCTGTGCTATTTTTGGATTGTTAAGCAGTACATGGTTGATAAGGGTTCCGACTTCGGAGTTCTCGGTAGTCGGTGCATATCTATGACACTGCAGTTTGCAGAATCCGTGTGAGGCCAGCGCTCGACGCGCACCCAGCGCGCAACGTGCACCCAGCGCGCGTCGTGCACCCAGCGCGCGACGTGTACCCAGCGCGCGACGTGTACCCAGCGCGCGACGTGTACCCAGCGCGCGACGTGTACCCAGCGCGCGGACCTGCACCCAGCGGCGCGTCGTTTACCCAGCGCGCGACGTGTTACCAGCGGCGACGTGTACCCAGCGCCGCGACGTGACCAGCGCGCGACGTGTACCCAGCGGCGCGACGTGGTACCCAGCGCCGCGTCGTGCACCCAGCGCGCGACGGTGTACCAGCGCGCGTCGTGTACCCAGCGCGGCGTCGTGTACCAGCCCGCGCTCGTGCCACCCAGCGCGAACGCTGTACCCAGGCGCGCAACGTGTACCCAGCGCCGCGACCGTGTACCCAGCGCGCGACGTGTACCCAGCGCGCGACGTGCACCCAGCGCGCGACGTGTACCCAGCGCGCGACGTGCACCCAGCGCGCGACGTGTAACCAGTGACTCGGCGTCTCTATCTGTCTATGTCCTCTGCCCCCCGCGTGGAGCGGATGATGGCTGCTTTGCCTGTGTGTATACATATATGTGTGTGTCCGGAACCAGCGTTAGTATCGGCGCTGAATCCGGTTATGTCATCCGGTGAGGCAACCTCCGCCTCGCCGGGGCAGTGGTGTGGTGCTTCTGGTGCCTGGTCACTGTATCTGGGCCCGATATTCCGGTGCAGGTGCAGCACCTGGTACTTCTGCTGATTCCCGGTGCCGGGCTGTGAATGGTCTCCGGTGTCTTCACTACGGAGAGGCTCCTAGGACTTGGTGCGACTTCTTCCCCGGCCAGCACGTTCAATGTTCAGGACACGACCACTCCCCCATACATAGCCGCCTCAGCGGTCAGACACGAGCCACTCCCACATACATAGGCCGCCTCAAGCGGGTCCAGACACGAGCCACTCCCCCATACATAGCCGCCTCAGCGGTCAGACACGAGCCACTCTCCCATACATAGCCGCCTCACTGGTCAGAACCACGAGCCACTTCCCCCATACAAATAGGCCGCCTCAGCGGCAGGGACACGAGCCCACTCCCCATACATAGCCGCCTCAACAGTCAGACACGAGCCACTCCCCCATACATAAGCCGCCTCAGCGGTCAGACACGAGCCACTCCTCCATGCATAGCCGCCTCAGCGGTCAGACACGAGCCACTCCCCCACTACATAGCCGCCTCCCACGCGGTCGACACGAAGCACTCTTCCCATACATAGCCGCCTCACTGGTCAGACACCGGTCCACTCCCCCATACATTAAGCCGCCATCAGCGGTCAGACCACGAGCCACTCCCCCATACATAGCCGCCTCAGCGGTCAGACACGAGCCACTCCCCCATACATAGCCGCCTCAGCGGTCACAGCGGCTCCTACTCATGGTGAATCAGGGTGAGCCAGAGCCTTGTTGAACGCCCCCTCTCGTGGCAGCTACTGTGTTACACAACGTCCTGAACATGCAGCAGTGGGACTCGCGCGGTGCTCTGTCAAGGCGACGCGGGATTGCGAAGGTCCGCTTCCCAGCGCAGACGCTGGGAGCGTTCGCAGGCTAGCTTACGTCAGTGTCCCGGGCAAATAATCCGGCGGTGGGGTTGCATAACGTGACGGTCTCAGTCACAGACATTGACCGTCACCCGTCGGTACGACCGTCAGGGTGCACTATGTAGCGGTGTGCCACGGTCGACCGTCACGCCGTCACACGTCACATGTTACACGTCACACGTCACATGTTCATGTCGTCGCATTCAGGTCACGAACAGTCACGCTTTGTGCACATATTGTGAACGCAACGAACACAGCAAATAGACGCTGTTGAGTTTGCTGAGCTTGCGCGGAAACTCTGCTCAGTCTTATCAGCGACGTACTTCCGCACGGCCCGCTGTGGACTGAGTGTGGAGTGACCCGCAGGGCACACGGGCCACACGGTCCGCTGTGGAGTGACGAATCCTCAAACTTCTGGCCACATAATGGGCGTCTGTATTGGCGTCTGTGCCGTACATTGACACATTGGGTACAATACGATGATATTCTCCGAGCTTATAGCCGCAGGATGGCCACCTGTATTTGTCAGTGGCTAGGTATGTTGTTTATCCTCTGGCTTATGTAATTAGCCGGTCAGAGATAATTCTGCCATCTAAGATGAATGGGCGGCAGTCGACGCACGTGTAACCGATGAAGACAGCTCACAGAGCTGCTGATGGTGTTTGTTGGGCCTGCAATCGTTGGTGACGAAATGTGCCCAGCAGCAACCCAGCAGGGCTGTGACGGCTGATGATGTCTGTGGCTGATATGATGTGTTTCCGGCTGTGATATCAAAGGGATGCGTATCCGGTGGGATGTTGCAGCTGTAGATATGCGGCTGATTCTGTTGGCATTCCCGGCCTACCGCGTCGGAGCCGAAATATCCGACCGGCGACCACACTGCCCGGGGATAGTGTTGGTTGGAATAGCCCGCGACAGACAGCAGCGGGCTGAATTCCACAGCTGAGCTGGAATACTGGCACACTGATTGACCGGCTGCCGCTGGCCAGCAAGGCAAACATGTCCTGTGTCGGCGGGAGGTATGTCGAGAGCTTCAGCGCCAACTCTCACTGGCGAAACTGGCCCGAGCTGGAACTGAGCTGGCTTGGCCAGCGGTCCGATGTCGATCCAGCGACCCCGGATGTGACACGAGACCGTTCTCGTGTTTAAATATGTATTAGTTGATCAGCGATGCATGCCAGAGGACAGCTGGCACGTGTATGACCACGTGTGAGGTCACGTCACTTATCGCTGCTGTAACGGGCGGGTGTTGAGGAAGATTGCGTGTGATGTTCATGGGTGTCATCTCGTGTGATGTTCATGGGTGTCATCTCGCCTACCTGCCTGTTGTATGTGTATCCACTCGGAGGCGTCTGACCGTGTGTGTCTGTTTGTGTGTCCATTTGGAGGCGTCTGACCGTGTGTGTCTGTCTGTCTGTGTGTGCTGCAGGGATAGCGGCCATTACGTACAGCGGCTGTGGCGCGATGTGCGGGTCGGGGACCTGGTGCACCTCTCCTGTGACGAGCTCATCCCTGCCGACCTGCTGCTGCTGCACTGCTCCGACAGCCAGGACGTCTGCTACATCGACACGTGCAACCTGGACGGCGAGACCAACCTCAAGCAGCGCCGCGTCGTCCGCGGCCTCGAGGGCAAGGTCAGAGACATCTGTCGGCAGCGGGGAGAACTAGGGCAGGCGGCGGTGTTTTGATCGGCGGATCGTGACGCGCGGGGGAAGTTTGGATTTCCCCGCGTGATGAGCGCGGTTTGTTTATGCTGAAGCACTCGCGGGTTTTCGCGGGGTACCGTGTGTTCAATGTGTTTTCAGTATGCTGCGGTTTTTTAAGAGAAGTCGATTTCCTGAAGGTCAATGCCAATGAAATAATGCTATTTTACGCGGAACCATGAGTAAACTTGTGGCTAGATTTTGACTTGAGGTAACAACATTGTGACTTGTTACCTCGTGTGCTTACCCGCTCAACATGCATTAGTCTGTAAGTTTCCTCTAAATAGGTGGAAATCAGTTTGATGATGTAATGCTGAAAGTATGCCTACAGCCTACTGTCTATAAATTTTGCAAAATGAAATATGTCTCCGGGCTAGCTGGAAAGCAAAGTAAGTATGATGGGCATGAAGCATAAGCCCCAACGTGTTCATTGTTCAATTCTGATCGTGAGTGTGTCAGTGTTTTACTAAATATCATGATTAGAGGACAAAGCAGTCAACTTCTGCCATTGCATTTGATGCTGCATGATTTCCCGAACAATGACCCGCACATTGTCCCACTACGCGCGACGCGTATCGGCTGGAGTCGTACAAGATGACCAGTAGACGTGAAAACAGCAAAATTGTCTCCTAAACCCTCTCAGCAACGTTATTAATTCGTTACATTAATTCATCGCATTAATCAGTTTTCTCGAAAGTGTTACCACGGATTTCTGTAAAAGTCTCCACCTTTGGCGACATTTTGTCCGGCCTCCCGCAGCGCCCTGTCTATATGTATGACTGATGTGGCCTGGCCAGCTTGTCACGTCCCACCTAACAGGGTGACACACGTGACACGTGAATGTGCGCTTACCGTTGATGCTCGTACAATGGCTGCCATTAAACGCCTACAACAGCAGCCTTCAGCCTAGGCGCGCTGCGGCAATACACAAGGTCATTTCCCAAGCGTGGTGTGAGGTGTATCGGAAACTCGGTGCCTTTACTCATTATTAATGGTACGTTATTTTGCTGAGCTCGTGCAGTGTGAATTATTTATTTCGAAACTTCTAAGGTGTTCAATTAGGGTGTCATTCCGATTATATATTCTCACTCCAACATTACGCTAACTCTTTGGAGGTTATCAGCGCCATTGGCCCAGTTATTTCGCCATACATGTTCGCGGAAACGGAAGCGTAATATGTGTTGCCATTGAACTCTAATTGCGTTCTGCTAAGTGGTCTTACGTTAAGTGTGTATTGCTTTAAGGTATCGGCCCGGAATCGGCCCGGAATGACAGGTTCAAAGACGAGTTTAATTTGTCATCGAAAGAGCACGGAATTGACCACTTCACAAATTACCTTCTGAAAACGTCCACTCAGCTTTGCAGTTTCTGCATGATTAATTATACATTTCCTTGTCACGCCCTCCCCCAATGCAGATTCCATGGTAGTACATAACTTAAAGGGGAATATTGACCTTTTGATTTATTTATCTGCATTATATTGTGCCACATGAAAGGTATCGAATTGATCGAGTCTCAGTTTAGAAGTGAAACGACAACTTTTCCTGTTTTGAAAATTAAATTTGATATATTTAAAAACAGGTGCTTGCATATATGTATTACAGAGTGTATGATCCTTATTGTCCTTTATTTTTTAGCAGCGCGACATATGGACATATCGCGACATATCGACGTTTTTTTATCAATTTCTTTGATGTTGAAAAGAGACAATAATTTAATTGTTTACACGAAATATCATGTGTATGGGCGACCAAAGTGAAGATAAATTTCCGTACGCTTTTAATTGGGTGATCAAATGATATTTGAGTGCAATGCAAGTGAACCAATATCAAACGAAAAAAAACGTTAACATCTTTTGGCGTTCTTATATTAAAAAACTGCAAAAGAACTGCATGCATCAGAAAAAGGGACTATGAAAAATCTATATTGTTTCTATACCAAGCGACCAAAGTGAAGATTTCGAATGCTTTTTATGAATTGAAAAATGATGTTTGAGCTGATAAAAGCCATAGTAACGTTAAAAAGGGCATATTTCAGAGTTATTGAGCAACTATATTGAAATATGTATCATGAAGGAACAAGAAAAAGCACTTACCATAAAATGTGCCCAAGTACTTCCCGATACCGTTGTTTACAGCGTGGAACGCTTAAAGGGAGTGTGCCTACTCTTTTGAAATGTCAAATATATTTTTATTACGGTAAGAAGCTACTGCTTTGGATTATTGGTTTACGATAAAATTTCACGTCTGGGAAGCCCCTTTAGTTGAATTTTTACTTATTTTTCTGTTGCATTTTGGTTTTGTTTTCAAAACTCAAAAACGATTCGTTTCACTATAAACCAGAAAGTAGGAAAATGTCACCTATAATGGCGCACTGGCCAGAGCTAACAATATATGCTAGCGTGTAATTTAAGAGCAATGCTTCTAGTAGCGAAAGCTCTCTGGCGAATATCGATAATTTCTGCGCCTCAGCAATGTGAATTGGCGCACTTTTTGGAACTATCTCAGGCAAACTAAAGTTGATTCTGGGAAATTGATAGTACATGGCTAAATTCAGGGGAAAAAATATTGTTCTACAGACTAGTGTCAACTAACTCCACATGACCAAGTAGATAGGGCACACTCCCTTTAAACCGTTTTCGCAATTGAAAATATCTTTCGGTTACAGACATTATGGACATTATTAATGTGAGATGTAGGATTATCATATTAGGTTTTGTCTTCCTCTCTCAATTGCAATGCTTAACTTCTTATTTTTTGCTGTGACTCAGCGGGGGCCGGAATCAATCGACCAATAAAAAACCGATCTCTCTCTCCCACTGACGTATTTGGACTGTGGGCTAGCTTGAAGACATGTATTTAGATTGGGCCTCAGAGAGCAATAAATAACTGCTGACAGAATGGTCGTTTCAAAAGCAACATAAACCATTTCCGATATGAGGCCGGCGACAAAAGACCCGTGCTTTAACCAGTCTGAGCTAATACTGTTAGCTTTGGCGCGCGGATCTCTCGCATGAGGTTCACAAGTGAATCTTCTTCAATGGATAATGAGGTATACTTCTGTGGAATGTCCGACCGCCCTCCGAGTCTTATGAGCCTGTTTTATTTAATATTATCCTTACAGGTGCGTCTTTATTATGAGAAACTGAATATGAATTGTTAGGGCTCTAATGTCTAAAATTTATAATAATTTCTTTCTTAATATATATAGTAAGAGTAACTCTGCTTATTCAACTCGTGTCTAGAACGCCATATAAGGAGTCCTATAAGAGTGTTACGAAAATGATGTGGGCCAGAGCCTATGTAGTAAAATACTAAATTTAGTGAAGTGTAGAGGCCCGTGGCGTGGCTAAACCTAACACCCCGGCCTAAAGATGAGTAGATATTATAGTTATTTCGGAAGTAGTCAACTTCATCTTTATTTGATCAACTATCTAAGCTGTATTTTTTCAACTTTTGTCAAAATGGAATGGAAAACTTGTATTTCCACCGTTCTAACAAAGGAAAAAGACGCACAATATTTTCATGTGTCAATCCCAAAACGAATCCTCCAAGGTACAATGCCCGTCAAGTGAGTGCTCTTGATGCCTATGAATAGAGCTTATAGACACGTTTATATCCACCATTATGGATAAAGGCCCATCTTTATTAGAACGTATATCATGAGTGACCGCGGAAACAAACTTCCAAATTAAATTTTTTATGTCCTTTTCATGTATTCTAGAACGTTATCGGTAATTTTTACAGTCGCGTTATGCTGTGTTGTCAGATGGTTCGAGATAAATCACAGAGTTAGTGTTTTTTCTCAACAACACAGAAAGCACAACAACAAACTGTAATTGTATATCAATGCAATAAGAAGGATAAAGGGTGAACCTTAAATACAATGAAAATACATATAGATACACATCGCCAATTCTTAGAGAAGCGGCACTTTGCATAGGACACCCCCTTTCCCAAATTTAGAATTGAATTTGTTAAAATCACGTGCACATAGGTTTGGGAAAATGGTTTTAGTAAATTATATTTTTCAATAACGACCAAAGATAATGACTGTCAGTTAAAAAAAAAAAAAAACGAAGGTGAAACATTCCCTTCAAGCAGTCGCGGCCCCTAACACACACTCCTCATGTCCCTTACTTCTGCTCTCTGCCATCCTATCGTGGGCGTGTCCCAGCTAAGCCCTGGTGTCACCAGACCGTCTGGACCGCGGCCCGTCCCGTCCCTCTCACGGCGATCATGTTTGCCTCGGACTCTGATCACATCTGATAACCGTGGCGCCTTCGGACGCTCCCGGCTCGGACGCTGACGCCGTGAATACTCAGCCGTGCTGTCTGCTGCTGTATTATCAGTCCGCCGGATAGCCGATAGGCGTCCATCATAACACGACGGCTGGCTGTCTGTCTGCCCGACTTGTGCCAGGCGCCGGCCGAGGGGTTTGTTTACGGCCCCAGCTCAACCAGCCCGCTTCAGAACAATCACTAGCCGAAACTGTGTCTGCTCAACGTCGAAATGCGCTCCAAGCATCGCTCCCATGGCGCCCCCAGTGCAGCGAGTGGATGTCGCTCCCATGGCGCCCCTGTGCTTACTGCACGTCCCAGTGCATAGACCACTCACGTGGCGCCCCGTTGCAGGTGGTGTAACACATCCCCCTCTTCCCACTCTGTCGTGCTGACCTGCTGTCACCCGCCCGCAGCACGAGACGTTCCACGCCAGCAAGTTTTTCGGAACTGTCGAGTGCAACACGCCGACGACCAAGCTGTACCGGTTCCACGGCAGCGTGATCTACCAGCACAGCCAGCAGCGCGTGCCCATCAGCAGCGATAACCTGGTGCTGCGCGAGGGCGTGCTGAAAAACACCGACTACGTCGAGGGCGTCGTGGTCTACGCAGGTATGTGGCGGCGAGGTTGCGGCTTAGAGGTTATGTTGAGAATGCTAACGTTGATTTGGGGTAGAAGGTGATGTACGCGCCTCAGTTTCCAACCACCGCATTGCGAAGGCAAAGTATATGTTTGTTATAGTTCGTGGCATGCCGCATGCCGCAAGATGCAGCGTAACATGAGGCATATTATCTGGATTGCATCACTGAACAAACGTTTTACAGGTTTTCCGATCATATCACGCCGTGTGGAAGGTATTATATACGACGCACTCGTGTTGTGTTATGACATTCCGCCATCAGCATTCTAATTTTATCGTCGTATTATCTGTTGTGATGCTCTTAAACCTGTGCTTTCCGACATACTTATTCGTACGACTCAATTTCATATTTCATACGACTCGCCCCGACCATGTTTTGTTGGCTGTCGAACAGCAGAAACAGTGTCACCCAGCCGTCATGGGTCCTGCCCATGATTACCGTAGCTGTGGTCAGGCGTCGCGCCTGCCGGGCCTGATTGTGTCCTTGAAGGAAGGCTGCGGCACCGCCGCGGTGCGGCGTCGCCCGGGGCGCTGTCTAACCACGACCCGTGTGCGCCTGCCTTCCGGCGTGATTAGGGGCCCTGCGGACTGAAGGGCGGTGAAGTGACGGCCACTGCGGTACGCGGTCCTGTCGGGTTCCGGTCAGCCTCGGTGGTCGGTACTGGACAGAGTTTGGGTTTATCAAGGAGGGATTGGTGTGTTTAGTGGAACTTTGAATACGTGATACTTTTGAAGACTCGCCGAAAGCTTCTGAGGAGCAATGATTCTGAATGACATCTTGAATCCCTATGCCTTTAATGACATCCTCTGGTCATCCCTATATCTTTAATGACACATTCCTCTTGTCGTGCCTGCGGTGAGTGGTTTGGTACGTGATGTCGATTACGATATCTGCAAACCATTCCAGTCTCCAATATTCCTGCAGTGCTGCAAACCAGTATCGCTTCCGTGTATATACCGTTCGATAACGTTCGTAGATTGCACTTGCGTTTTGATGTGTTCCATGATTCGTAATGCAACTTGTGGTCTGATGTGTTCCCCATGTTGAGGCAGTCTTGTGATTTTGGGAGGGACCGTCGATAGTGGTCACTGCGTCACTGAGAAATCAAACTCCACATTCCGTCGGCCGCTGCACCGTGTGGGCTTGTGAGGAAACACGGGCGATGGTCTGTTAACTGTCGTCGCAATGTCGCAATGTCACGAACAGTGCGGGGTGGTGTAGGTCGCCGTTCGTGATGAGAGCTCCGAGTGACTGCTCCGTCCGCGCGCATCACCCCCGCTCCTCCACTCTAATTTTGCCGGGACGTTTTCGCCTCATCAGCTAGGTTATTATGATGTGTCTGGAAAATGATCTAAGTGGTCGTCGCGGCCTAAAGCCGGGCTATAAACAGACAATCAACCATCCTGATGTCAACCCAGACTCTTCGCCGACACAAATACAGGCGCCAGCTCCAACACACGCCAATGCGGACGTCAATGCGGACGCCGACGCCGACGCCGACGCCGATGCCGATGCCGATGCCGATGCCGATGCCGATGCCGATGCCGATGCCGATGCCGATGCCGATGCCGATGCCGACGCCGATGCCGATGCCGATGCCGATGCCGACGCCGACGTCGACCCAGCGTTTCCGCCGTACTCCATTGGATGCCGGTGGACTCGTAAACACAGGAGGTGGACAGGCCGGCCACACGGGCTCTCTCGTGTCGGCGTCAGTCGGGGTCGATGTGACGTGTGTTTTGGTGGCCGTTCGACCGGCGCTGTTTGCGATAAGCGACCTTGTGTGTGAGGGGGACGGGCGTAAGGTCGGTCGATTGTCCCGTGAGAGGGACCACTCAACGACGGGGATTGTTACCGGGGAAATTGTACAGTGGTGGTGGTGGTAATTGGGGTTCAAGGGCACCGCGACTCTGGGGAAATGGGAGTGAGGTGCGGATGGATGTGAAAATGGGATGGAAAGTGTGCTGTGTATTTAGTGTGCACCCTTTTTAAAGGTGGTCAGTGGTGGGACGGAAAGCGATCTTGCGATGTTAGCGCTTGTTTTATGGTAGGATGTCTGATTCGAACAGGGCAAGCCAAGAAAAAGGTACTCTTAGTAAGACGTATCTTAACTCCTATTCGACTGGGTTTTCGTCTTGGTCTTTCTATGCAGCATGTTTTTGTTGTCTCCCGGCAGGAAGCGCGTCTCAATGCTGACCTTTGCGTCGAATTCAGTTTCAATGTGTACCTAGCCTGAACACTGTCCAATTCCTTTCAACTCGTTCTTTTTGTGTTTCTTTTTTTGCTTGGATTGGCCTGGTTAGGCAATGTTCATTCACTGGTACGCAATAGCAATGTTAATGACACCGTCACCGAGCAATAAGCGATCTGCGTTCCGCGACTTACGCTAAAAAGTGTCCGTCACCCGGACTGGTTCCAGTATGCAGATGTATGTATGCCATGTCATGTATGCCTGTGTCTGATGGATGGGACGCTGATTCCCATCGCTGTACACATGACGTGCGAATACCGATGACAAATGGGTGTTTGCTACGTAGCTAAGTAATTTTAGCCTCCTTTGTGGTCGCACTCGCACGCAGCCACATGCCGCCTCTGTAGGATTTAGGAGTCCCAATGTCAAGAGACAAGGTGTGCTGTGTTTGTGCCTTTGTTCTTCTAGAAAAGTCATTGAACGTAGTATGATCGTACGATAGATAACGAAACGGAACAAGTTTCGTCAGGCAACATGACGTTACGTACAGCTACCGAGTACCGTGGATTCCGCGTTTATGCGGAAAACACAATCCTTTGAGCGGTGCTGATTCGTGGTCTTGTCACGTCGCATTATCATTCATTTTTCTCGAAGCAACGGATCTTGGACTTCTTCATTTACCACCTGCCCGTTGCCCGTCTGCCCGCCTTCCCCGTCACGATATCAAAGCTGTATTGCAAGACCTACATAACCCTCTGCCCCCCCCCCTTCCCCTCCATGTCCCCGGCAGGTCACCAGACCAAGGTGCTTTATGGCCCAGCTGACCCTCCCCTTCTCCCTCTCTCCATCAGGTCACGAGACCAAGGCGCTATAAGGCCCAGCTGACCCCACTCATCCCCCCTCTCTCCATCAGGTCACGAGACCAAGGCGCTGCTGAACAACGGCGGTCCACGCTACAAGAGGTCGAAGCTGGAGCGACAGATGAACATGGAGGTGATCTACTGCGTCATCATCCTGCTGCTGCTCTGCTTCACGGGCGCCACCGGCTCGGGACTGTGGCTGGGCGGCTTCTCGGACACGGTGCCCTTCTTCCCCTACTCGTACAACTCGCTCAACCCGCCGCTGGAGGGCTTCATCACGTTCTGGACGTTCGTCATCATCCTGCAGGTGCGTGCCGGCGGTAATGTGATGGAGGTGGTGTCCGAAGGTTGTTTAAATCTATTCGCAATGCTATTCTTTAGAATTGTGGTTTGCAGTATATAAATAACTCAGAGTGGCGTAGTGTCCGAAAATTTGTCGTTTTGGGTGGGAAGTGACACCCAGCTGTGAATAATTGTCCACTCTCATTATACATTTAAGGAGTGAATTTTTCACTCCCAAATTATGAATTGTGATATTGATTCGGACATAAATAAATATTGACTACAAATGCATGATTTCAATTAAAACTACTGCTTTTCATATGTAAAACAGTATTCAAGATCGTATCATTTTCTACATCATTTTCCACTCTCATGGTCTTTTTTGCTCAAATTGTCCACTCTGACTGACACCCGAGCCCAAATAGAATCTTGGGACACTGGAGTGGCGGTAGTGAACCAAGAATATGCGCCAGGGGCTCCGATTCCCATCGCACTCTCTAGTCTCGCTTCGCGGAAGCCTGCGTCATCCTTGTCAGAATGGATGTAAATATAATAGGTTTCGCGCTCAGATAACCCCTGGTACAACGATACCTGCCTAATCAGGCTGCTGTAGCGGGGATGCCCATCCCGCAATACACGGAGAGGGGAGGGAGCGGATGAAGCGGAAGCGTGCAGTCAGAAACTGAACACTAGTCGGTAATCCGGCGAACAGGGTTGGCAGGGTAAAGAGGGAAAGCGGGGATTCCCCCGAGAACTAGTGGAATGCCACTTCTGGGTGGAGGGTCCCGCCCTTTGAAGACACAACTGCATGTGCGTAGGTTGGCACTAAAGTGCATAGGCTGTGTGGCGTGCGCTGTTGGAAGGTTGTAGAGCCGCCAGTGGGTGAACTATGCGAGAAGCGGCCTCATACTCAGTTGCCAACGGCGCCACGTTAGCTCTGACTTCGATGCAGTGAGTGGTTCGTGACCTGGGCGTCGCCGGCTCGTGTGACGCTGTCGCCCTGTTCCGTGACGCTCTGTCACGCTGTGACGACGTGACGTGGCGGGTCACAGCGCCGCGCCGACACACGCCAAGTGTCCTGACGCCGGGAGCAGAGCCGGGCGAGCACTGGATGACCAGAACCGGGCGAGCTCCGGATGACCAGAGTCAGATGAGCACTGGATGACCCAGAGTCAGATGAGCACCCGATGACCAGAGTCGGACGAGCACTGGAATTGACCAGAAGTCAGATGAGCACCGGACGACAGAGTCAGATGAGCAGCTGGTGAACCAGAGTCAGATGAGCACTGGATCGACCAGAGGCCTAGATGAGCACTGATGACCAGTCAGATGAGCACCGGATGGGGCTTGGAGAGGCGTCAGTCGGTGGAAGCTATTGGCGGAAACATACGCAACCTGTTACGCAATGTCGGAATCTGCTGAGCTGGTGCTGTTCAGCCTAGCTCAGATATGGGATTTCCTCATAGAAAACAAATCCGGTGAATCCCTCGTCTTACGACTCGCTACCTTCTTTGTGCTGTTTTGCAAGGCGTGGAATTCTTCCGCCTACGAAGTTTGTGCCTGTTTTCCCACCTGTGATGGAAAGCCCCGAGTCACGTACCAGTGACCCTGGCCTGGATATCGGTAGTTCAGTGGCCATATGGCTGTCCGGTCGACGGTTCCAGTCACGGTCGGCACCCCTAGCGATACTCGCTTCATTGCGCCGGTCGAAGTCACAATAGACACGGACATCTTAATGAGCTCCTTGTGTTAGATCTCTGAGCGCCTGGATCTGCGTTTGGGATGGGAAGGGCAACCAACGGTCGGGACTACAACGCGAAGCAGTATGGAGTTAGCGGTAACGGGGATACACACGTCTGAATGCATTACGTTTGTGATGTTACACAGACTGCATGGGCGGGTCTTGTCCACTGAGTGTATTGACTGACAACCGGTTCGTTATAATTGATATAGCCGAACAAAGGTCACTCTTTAGACCATGACGATCATTAGGACGACTTGGTTGACAACACTAGTTAAAGTATCGTTAGGAAGTAGGGAGGGGGCATGCGGGGATTCAGTGTACCTGTGCTGCATTTGAGTAATCGTTGATAGTTACTCGCCCACGATGTTTGCAATGATGGCTGAATTTAAGGAAATAGGAACCGTTGCAAACTGTTAGTGACGCTTGAATGCTGCTGTAGTAGCTATTGCTTTTGGTGGTGAGCACTTTTAGCTACTGGGCTCTCCTGTTGTCAATTGCGAGTTTTGTGAGTTTGATTCCGTGCCATTGGCTAGTTCCGAACATACATACACGCACCGTCAGTTGCACCACCAAATATTATTTCTCCTTTATCATTTTGGGTTATTTCAGGTTGACAAATATATGCAATCTAATAGTGCAGATACATAAGTTTCGCCATGCGTTCGGCTGGACCGTTGTGTGTAATGCATTGCGTCACATGAATTTGTTATGTGTGTAGGTACCCGGGCAGACCTATGAGGTCGGCCAACCTTTGACGTCACATGTCTGGTGTTTGCCCGGTTTTCATGGCAACCCTACGTAGACAGTGGGCATTGGGCACGCATTTACAGTTCGGTTTTATTTTGTTTGTATTCTAGTGGCAGTAGTGTGGCCGTCCTACAACTGCATCAGAGGCAGCGCCTCCGAGTATTTACGCGATGTTCTAGTTATGGGCGTCATTTGACCTAAGGAGACGGTGCGCCTAAAACCCCAATAAACTAACAATGTAATAGTTACAGTAGCCGATAGAAATCCACTAATGATGGGCGCAAATTGACCCAAAGGTGTCGGCGCGCCCTTAAACCCCAATAAACAAAACAAATGCACTAATGATAACCCAGCACATGCCTTAGCCGCGGTAGCTGATTGGATGATCCATTCAGTACTTTTCTGTTGTAGGTAGTCTGATGTGATGTGTGTAGTGTGTGTGGTGTGTTGTTCGTTCGTAACGAAACATAACAACAAACGAGAAAACAAATGACTTTGGTGGCAGCGCCAACACGAAGCCGGTCACCTTACACAACATTTAAAGAGAAACATTACAACCTTTTTGATTGCACCTGCAATACTACGACGTCAAAAGTTCGTCGATATGTGTGATCGTACTTTAGTTTAGTGTGGGAGTGTGATGTGTTGTGCACAAATTAGGCTGTAGACTAGCTAGGTGTCTGTGTCTAGTGTGTGCTCGTGTTGTTGCTCGTAGTGCTGTGTGATTCATCGACAAAAACAGCGCAAGAGTCACATTCGCAAAACCAGCCACGTTCATAACTATACTATAATTAAGTTTTAGTCCGTGCTCCACATAGAGTGTGTGTGTGTGTGAGTCGTGTGGTCCAGCAGCGTGTGATGCTGTGTGATGAGTTGTAGAGTGCGATCGTGTGTTGGTGTGGTCGCTCTTCGTGGTGCGTGTTCGGGCGCAGTGTCATACTGTCGGTGTCCTGTGATGTGCTCGGTATGGTGGTGATAGTGTATGTATGATACGAGATGTGTTGATGATGTTTGGTGTCGTGGTGGCTGGCATGTGTGCTGCTCGTGTGTGTGTGTGCCGACGTCGCTCGGTTGTGCTGTGTGTGCGTAGTGTGTCCGTGTGTGTGTAGTGATGTGGGTGTAGTGACGTCGCTCACCGTGAGGTAGGCAGCTGCGCCGCGGACGTGCGCTCGCCATTGGTACGGAGCACGTCACACACACACACACCGGTATCTAAGTCACCACGTAACGACAACAACTACGACACATGACCACCACTCTAGACGAGACACACCTGCACAGCACCGCCTAAATTCTCCTTGATATCTATAATATCCCACACATAATCCACACTAGCACGAGCAACACACCACATAGTGAACGACATTGCAACTTAGTCACCGATCAGCCTGTCGCCGACGTGTGTTATCGTGCAGCTGCTGATGGCCTTAAATTGTGTGCTTAACTGTTATAGTGATGAGTTGGCCTGTTTTTGCAGATGTGACCTCTGCGCTGTTTTTTGTCGATGAGACTGAAATGCGTTTTGAATGATTGTGTCCGGCTTGATTGTGCTATTCGCAATTTAATTAAAGTGTTGGGATTGGACTCGTTTTTTGCCAGTCTGCATCAAAAGGTTGTCAATTGTTTCTCTTTAAGTTCGTGGTTAGGTGACGGCTTCGTGTTGCGCTCCACCAGTCATTTGTTTCGTCGTTTGTTGTTATGTTTCGTTACGAACGAAACACAGCTTTCCGTTATGTTCCGGTGTTCATGATTTCGTGTCGTGTTTTGAGGTGACGTGTATTGTGTATGTATTCCCTGTGTCTCCCCTGTGTTTGCAGACGATGGGTAATGTTTCCGCTGTTTAGAAGTGGTGATTCCTGATGTCGTCATGTTTACAGGTGATGATTCCCGTGTCTCCGTATTCCCAGGTGATGAATTCCGTGTTTCCAGTTGATAATTCCCGTGTCGCTGTACTCCCAGGTGATTATTTCCGTGTAGCTGTGTTTTCAGGTGATGTGCTTTCAGCTGATGATTCACCGTGTCGCTGTATTCTCAGCTGATGAATTCCCGTATCGCTGTATTCGCCAGGTGATGATTCCCGTGTCGCTTGTACGTCACGCTGGAGATCATCAAGCTGATGCAGGTGTACCACATCCACAATGACATTGAGCTGTACGACGCCGTTACCAACAAACGGACCGAGTGCCGCGCTCTCAACATCACTGAGGAGCTCGGACAGGTGAGGGGAGTGGGTCAGGAAGACGGAGGCACATTACAGTGACTGAGGATTAGGCGTGCAGCTGCTGCAGGTGTGCGTGTATTATGCATTGACAGTCTATATCGGGCATACCTAGACGGCTTTACTGACGGCGGCAGTTTGTTTGTTATTGCTCGAATGCGTTCCTGGGCGGCAATGGGCGCGCGCGCGGCACACACCACCACAAGACACACACACACAGACACACACACACAGACACACACACACATACACACCCACACAGACACACACACACAGGGCACACACACACACACAACACACCAACACACACACACACACACACACACACACACACACTTACACACACACACACCACACACAACACACACACACACACTCGCACACAGGTCGCACTCGCACTCCACACTTCACCACTCACACTCACACTCACACTCACACTCACACTCACACTCACACTCACACTCACACTCACACTCACACTCACACTCACACTCACACTCACACACACCACACACACACACACACACACACACACACACACACACACCACACACACACACACACCACACAACACACCACACACACCACACACATACACATACACATACACACACATACACCACACACACATACACATACACACACATTATACATACACATACACATACACACACCACACACCACACACACACACACACACACACAACATGCACACGTTTTATAGCGTACCTGAACGCCCTGGAAATGCAGTGTTCCTTTCCGCTTATAACACCTGTTTTGGCACTCGAGCATGTATGAATTTGCTTTAGTTATTTCACATGGCTATTTTTGTCCCATTTACGTACGCTGCGTGGCAAGTACGGGGTTTGTGACCAAAGTATACTCCGTAAATTGCGAAACTCCGGTAACAGTTGGTATAGAGTATCATGCTTTTATGAGACGATGGGTTTGTGGCGGATTACTTTGTCTTATTTTATGAACTCCTGCTTTGAAAGGGGATTAGGGATTAGAAAGACTTGTGTGTTGATGGTGACACTGAATGCCACTACGACCCCACTGACGCATGGGCAGGGCAAATTGTGGTAATGCAAGTTTAAGCAACCACATTCAGCAGCTAACTCTGTCATCAGAACACACTCAGTCAACACTCAACAGGGCCTTATTGCTTCCGCCGGCGTCTTTTGAAGGTGCCGTTGCTTTATGTAGAAAGGATTTACATAAAGCGATGTTTGCGGTTGCTTGGTTTGTCGATTGGCCTTGGGGGCCTGGCTCCCCTTGGCACTGAGTGATGGATGTTGTTACTAACCGGCTGCGAGGCAACGGTCACCGCCCCCACCCGCCATGACGCCATGTAGCCGCCCCCAACACCATTTGGCACTCACCAATCACCAAGACCTTCACCTCACCAAGACCACGACCGTGACAGCCGCCGCCCCCGCCGCCGCCCCCGCCGCCGCCGGGTGGGGACCGGGGTGGGGACCGGGGCGGGGACCGGGGTGTGGTGGTCGGGGGTCGGCCTGTTGATGCGTCGCTAGGCTGCGGCCAGGCGTGTCCTCGTCAATCCACCGAACCACGCCGTCTCGCCCCCTGTAATTAATGCTAGAGCGGCGCGTCGGAACGGACTGCGCGCTGACGATTTGCGTCCAGATTGATGGTCTCGTGACCGTTGTGAGGAAGTTGGGCATACACTAGTGCTTAGTATTTGAAGACGTCCAATACGTTGGTAGTATGTCCCATTGTGATTTAATGTTGATTGCATTTATATTTTTTGAAATGTTGATTGGTATACCCCTACAATGCATATTGGTGTGAGGACGATGTTGAATTAATGGTTGTAGATGCCAATTTTCCCTCAGTATATTAGCTCTGGGAGGTGCTCGCTAAATATTCGCTGACCTCGCATCTATGCTTGCCTAGTGAATATGTTAATGCTGAATGTAAAGTTTGAATTAACTTCTCCTTTGAGTTCCGGAATGGGCGCCATATAACTATTTTGTTGCGGCGCCTTAAAGCCCCAATCATCATCATCATCATCATCATCATCACTGAGTCCCGGACTAATGTCTGCATGAAGTATGAGTGCAATTGCACGACCTGTTTATGACAGCAATTACGGTAAAAGCAGGATGTTATTGTAAATGAATTTCGAGGTGGGCTATCTGATTTGATTGTCGGGTCAATACCAGTCGAATGGTGGCAATGTTTGTATAAATATGCATATGCTTGGCTGAGTTTCACCGTCTTGTAGCTAAACATCATTTGTTGTTTTGCTTTCCTCGATTTCAGGAACAATTTAAATGTTCCTTCTGTCTGTCTTATTAAGTAAGCAAGTAATTTATAATGTGCTATACCTTAATATTTTGAGTGTCTGGGTAGCTCATTACGCTGCGAGTCGGCTAAATCGTTCGTATCGAACCGCCCTTTCGACGCTTCGCGCACTCTCTGCTAAGACGGGAGCCTGCGTCTGACCGTGTTCCTCCGTTGCCCACAGGTTCAGTATCTGTGCTCGGCACTCTCTGCTAAGACAGGAGCCTGCGTCTGACCGTGTTCCTCCGTTGCCCACAGGTTCAGTATCTGTGCTCGGCACTCTCTGCTAAGACGGGAGCCTGCGTCTGACCGTGTTCCTCCGTTGCCCACAGGTTCAGTATCTGTTCTCGGACAAGACGGGCACGCTGACGGAGAATAAGATGGTGTTTCGTCAGTGTACCATCGGTGGTATCGACTACTGCCACGACGGCGTCATGGAAGGCTCTGGCAAGGTAGGGCGACCTAGTGCATGGTCCCCTGTACAATGCTATGACTACTGTATCATATTGTAATCCCTTGTTGTCTTTGCATTAGTGTCTTCGGGCGCTTGAAAGCCTCAACGTGCTAAAGCGCCCTCCAAAAAACTAACTACACACATATACTCATAAGTGTCTTTGTTGCAGTCCTGTTGCTCTTGTTTTGCAGCTCTACAAAGACGCTCCTTGTCTACTCTTCTGAATCATCACCCTACGCCTCTCCTTATCGCCCCTCTTATCTCCTTATCGCCTCTCTTTCCGCGACCTACTTCCCATAAACCACCTTAAGTTCCCCCTCTTATCTCCTCCGTATCATGTCCCTCACTCTCTTCCAGTTCTCGGTCCGCATGGTTCGTGACTTGAGTCCTTCTCTCCCTGTGTCTGTCTGTTCCTCTCCCCTACCAGCGTCTCGTCACGTTTGCCCACCATCTGTGCCCAGTCTTATCAAGTGCTGTAATCGCACCCAATATTGGCAATGCTGTAGTACGGCATAATGGTGCACCCACCGGCCCTCAACACTTTGAAACCCAGGATCGAACCGGGGACATCCCGATCTTCAGCCTGGCATTCCCCTGACTGAGCTATCTCGACAGCGAACTAAACGCCGTAGTCTCCTAAAGTACGGCTTCTGAGCCACTCTTTCACGGCATGCCGTTACTGGACGCATCCGCGGCATGGTCAGAGTTGGAGCCGTGCAGTGACTCACCGACGTGTCGATTCGCGCGAAGCTGCCCAGATTAAGTGGTCTACTGGCTAGCGTGTCCGAGCGGTAGCTGTCCGCTCTGACTCGGGCACCCCGCGTCTCCACCACGCCACGTCCTGTCCGAGTCACGCGCAGCCGGGCTGACCTCGGAGGAACTCACCGCTTCACAGTCTCGGAGCTGAGACAGATGAGAGACGCTGCAATTCTGCTCTGGGAGGAGATTTTTAATTCAAGGAGCTTACTTAAAAAAGATAGTTATGGGATGGAGTTCATATGTGCCAGGTTTTAGTCGAACCCTGTCTCACTGTTCGACTGAGATCATTGTAATACATTTGCATTACCACCATTGTCTGATATTTTGTAAGTTCTTAATCTGCTAGTCCCCTGGCTCCTCTTCTCTCCTTCTGACGCCCCGTTTTCTCCGGCTGACCACAGTTTGAGAAGCCGTCGTTCGTGCTGAACCGGCGTCTGCAGGACGAGCTCCGTCAGATGACTCCTGGCTCCCCTCTCTCTCCCTCTCTCCTTCTGACGCCCCGCTCTCTCCGGCTGACCACAGTTTGAGAAGCCGTCGTTCGTGCCGAACCGCCGCCTGCAGGACGAGCTGAGTCAGATGGACATCCAGCTCTCCGTGGTGAATCACACCGGCGAGCTGCTGTTCACGCCTCACGCCGCGCGGGTCCGCGACTTCTTCCTGCTGATGGCCTGCTGCAACACCGTGGTGGTGGCCAAACACCCACACAAGGATAAGGTGAGCAGCTTGGTCTCTGTGCTGGTGGCTGGCGAACGTCGGAGCAAGGTGGTGAAGAAGAAGTAGGTGTTGCTTAGTTTCTGTGAGCTTTGTTTTATGAAGACAAGCTGTACGTGATGCATACCGCAGACGTTGATGCACTGCGCAGGTCATGAAGATAACCAAGCAAATGCTGAAGCGTTTTTTTGCATTAAGATTTCACTCCTTGAAGCCGCGAAGAAAGTTATAGTTTGTGTTTGGGCTCCGTTATGCATTGTGCTGTAACAACTCAGCGTGACGTTAGCTTGACGTTAACGACGTTAAGCGTGACGTTAGCTCATGTCATAAGGTCACTCACATGTCGCACGTGACACGAACTAAGCGACACTAAAGGCGACCTGTGGTCTGTGCTGACACTGTCGCGTGCTCGGCTCGGCGAGGCTCATGCTCGGTTTGCGTGCACCGTGCCTGTCAGCGTGGCTGTTCAGACCGATAGGTTCGGCACGGGACAGGACGTGCGAGACGGTACGCAGCTGTTGAATCCACTGGTCGGTACGGAGCTGATGATTCCAGTGCCTCAAGATTCGATTTTGGCTTGGGTGTCTGAGTGGAAAATTTGAGCCCAAAAAGACCATGAGAGTGGAAAATGATGTTGAAAATGTTGCTTTATCGATTACTGTTTTGAATATGAAAGGAGTGATTTTCATTGAAATCATTTATTTTTAGTCAATATTTATATTAAAATCAATATCACAATTCAGTGGAAAATTAATTCGTAAAATGGAGAATGAGTGTGGGAAATTATTCACAGCTGGGCGTCATCCCCCATCCAAATCAATAAATTTTTGGGGCACTGGATGATTCCACTGGTTGGTATGGAGTTGATGATTCCACTGGTCGGTACAGAGTTGATGATTTCACTGGTCGGTACGGAGTTGATGATTCCACTGGTCAGCCCGGAGTTGTTAATTCCACTGATCGGTGCGGAGTTGCTGATTCCACTGGTCGATACGCAGCTGTTGATTCCACTGGTCAGTCCGGAGTTGTTGATTCTACTGGTCAGTCCGGAGTTGATGATTCCACTGGTCGGTGCGGAGTTGTTGATTCCACTGGTCGGTACGGAGTTGATGATTCCACTGGTCTGTACGGAGCTGTTGATTCCACTGATCAGTCCGGAGTTGTTGATTCCACTGGTTGGTCCGGAGTTGAGATTTCACTGGTCGGTACGGAGTTGATTCCACTGGTCGGTATGGAGCTGTTGATTCCACTGGTCGGTACGGAGTTGATGATTCCACTGGTCGGTACGGAGTTGATTCCACTGGTCGGTACACAGCTGTTGATTCCACCGGCGGGAATGGGGTTGCTGATGCCACTGGTGAGTACTGAGTACCAACTTGATGAACGACCGGTTACATTGACGCGTCATCAGAGACGCCGTGCTGCCACTCACCCATTTCCCTTTCGTCGCCAAAGTAAACATGTGCGTACCCATCATACATCGATTAGCGATGTGGGCGCGGACTGGCAGCTGCCGCAGTGACGCCTGAAGGTCCTGGTCCATATTTGATGTACAATCTTCGGTGTGTCGCTGTTGGTAATGACATTGTTTCTCTGTCGCGCGCTGGTATCGACATGCCACATCGCCGGGCCGGTAAGCTCGTTACGGTTTGTGGGGAGGGAGGTGGGGGGGTCGACCGGACGTGTGACTTGTGTTGTCTGTCACGCACGTGGGCAGTGTTTGGGAGGTCAGGGTGGCGGGGAGGGGGCAGGGGCCATGTTTGTTTGTGCGTTGCCTCGCGACGGGTCCCCCGGTGGACAGTAATAGATGGTGTTAGGTTGTGTCCTAGTTGCGGTCACTGTCGCAACCGGGTCGCTGCAATAATCCACATGCTTTATGCTGTTGGAGGTGAGCTTATAGCTGGCTATTGTTGTATGTGAGTGATGGGCTGGAAACGGAGTTAAATATTTTATTTGATACTAGCATGAGTCAAGTGTTATTTCATTGCCGTTCATGAATAAGCATTTGGGAAAACGAAATATGAATTAATTAGTTAATTATTACGAAACCCTGTCAGTCGTCAGTTTTTTTGCTATCCTTTGTATATTGTGTTTGGTTACCAATGTTAGGTCTGATTGTTGTTATGTTGCTCTGTCCCGCCATCACTCTGTTTTCAGCCTGTCCCGAGGGCCTCTTGTCCTTAGTCTCCTTAGGGTACCACATGAATATTGAACACCCTGCTCGCGGCGCCCGTAAGCCGGAAGATTCACCATGCTTACCGTCCGCCAGGAGCAGTAGTATCATACACTTTGCCGCAGTAGTCCCCGAAGTGGGTCCTATTGTCCTCCAGCCGCGGCGCCCATTTGGTTTCGACGTCTCTAGCATTCGACGTTGCGGTTTTATCGCTTCCTGAACAGCAATGTTGCTGTAGTTCAGGCAGGTGAATGTTTTGTTATCGGAATACCGGTTGACAGCCATTGGCGCAGTCCGAATGCCGTCGTGAATTAATGGCGGTAATTATCGAAGGGAATATCCAATTTCCATTGGGCTCATATGTCTGTCTATACAAGACTGCAGTCCAGTAGAACAGTAAAGTGAATGTCAATTGGTGCGTGATGTGAAAAGATGGCCTGGTATAGTTCAGCAGACAATGATGTAGAAGAGCTGTCTTGATGCTGCATGTGATCAATATTCTGTTAATTTACTATGGGTCGTCTACAAGGGAATGTGAAACATAATTGAAAGTATCGACTGTTATTTAAGTAGTAGACTTAAAGGAAATAAATACAAGTAATTTGCATAGCAGACACTAATCCTTACCTGACTCGCAGGTGTGCAGCTAGTGATGCGTTTGTCCCGCTTCTGTCACCAGACTCTTCCTTTGTTGCCGGGTATCCTCAGGCTTGGCCAACCGCTGCTGCCCGGTATTCTCAGACGCGGACTGAGAGCTTCTCTCTTGGGCGTCATGTGACCTTCGCTGACCTTCGCTGACCTTCGCTGTCCTTCGCTGTCGGAGCGCCCTAAAACACCAATCATGAGATCTATTCTGTCTGTCTGTCTGTCCACAGTTCTCTTCTTCAGGCACCACCCTGCTGGAGGAGGGGGCCGATGAGAGCTCACACATCATACAGAAGCTAACCGAGGTGCCTTGTCTGTCCACAGCTCTCTTCTTCGGGCACCACCCTTTTGGAGGAGGCAGTTGACGGAGTTCACATACAGTCTTTGAATTTTGCAATCTTCTTGACTTTTTGGTTCCAAATAATTTGTATATTTTTTCCTGAAAATGTTCTCTCTTCACCTGATCCTATAGGCATTTTTGTTGCAATATAATTCCATTTTCCTCACAAATATTTAATATGAATATTAAATATTAAAACTCTCACAAACCTGGAATTTTTACTTCAAAGTTATTTCTGTATATAAAAAATATAATTTTCCTGACAATTTGCTTTCTCCGCATCTATATTTTTACTCTCCGGGACCGAGGTCATGAAATAAAAAATCCAACCCTGCTCACACCAGACAGACGCTGACCGCGGCGCCTTGTCTGTCCGTAGCTCTCTTCCTCGGGCACCACCCTACTGGAGGAGGGTGTCGACGAGAGTTCCCACACCATACAGACGCTGTCCACCACGCCTGAGGAGGGTCCGCTCGAGACCAGTGACGCGCCAGACTTCGTCCGAACGCCGAAAAAGTGGCGACGTAAGTATTCTGCTCATTTTCTCCACTCAACCTGCCCTCCCCGCCTCCACACTGTCCCCTGCTTTCCGATGCCCCCTGCTGAAGCGTGGTACACGTCAAGTGGTACACGTTACCGCTGGAGAGAGAGAGAGAGGTGGGACGGAGGGTTAGTGGGGAGCCAGGGCAGCAGACTGGCGTGGGCTGGGTGTAAGCTGACTAAGTAGTACATCGGGGATGTTCATGCGCAGAACAAATGTTACTGTCCACTTCCTCCCCGCACCCACCTGTCGGTCTGTCGGTGCTGCACGCAGTGGCAGTACCAATGCAATACTATTAGCCACGCCCCCGGTATCAGGGGGCGAGGAGCTTAAATAGCTTTCATTGAATGGATTTCACTGCGTCCAACACGACAGACGGGTAGTGTCGAGGGAAACGGACAGATCATTTGTTATGCACTTTACATTGCTGGCGTCATACAAACAGCCGCTTTGAAGACAGTGTTAATTGCCGGCTTGAATGTTGCAACTGTCCACTGCAATAATGGGTGATGTTTGTTGGTGTTGTTCGTTGTTGGTTACGGTTGCTGGTTTGCGATATTCGCTGACAACTCGCTATGATTCAACCCACACGCCATGTTGAACATTTGTTTTCCTATGCAAATGGCAGTGAAGAAACATGTGACGACCTGTCGTGCTGGACAGGACATAAAATGAACCTTTGTCTGCATTTTGCATATTCTCATCACATTTAACCAGCCCACTTCGAACAGGTAGCAGTTTTTAAACAAACTACGATCAATCACATTCCACCGAGCCTCCAGTTCTCAACGACTTCAACATTACCACGCCTCTGCTGTGTCCCCGATCCTAACCCCTTCCTTCCCGCCAGGTAAACTGGCGACTGGTAAGGCGGACTGGCTGACGCTGCCTCTGAGCCTGCCTCGGAAGACGTCCCGCTCGAACACGCCCACACCGCGCGAGCTGCGGCCCATCTTCGAGGCGGAGAGCCCGGACGAGATGGCGCTGGTGGAGGCCGCCTACAAGTACAACGTCAAGCTGCTGCGGCGCACCAACACGCACATGGTCGTGTCGCTGCCCGGTCAGTGACGTCCAGACGCCGCGGGGTTCATTCATTCATGGGCTGATGTTATCAGTTCAGTGGTGGGTCGGTTCGCCGCTCGGGACTGGGTCGTGCTCTGTTGCCAGCAGAAGTTGTGTTGCCTTGTTGCTATGTCAGTAACGTCATGTCCGGTAATGGATGTGTAAAGGTCGTGGCCGTAATGGATGTCCGGTAAAGGTCGTGGCCGGTAATGGATGTTTTGTGTTTGGTTCCTTGGGACTGTCTTCTGGTAACCTCCGCTCCTGACCCATCCCTCCCCCGGGAATATGTTATGATCCGTTACCCTCTTCACACACCACCCCACCGTTCTGCAGCTCCGCGTGCCGTGCTGGTGGCAGGTGCACCCGTCTCCTGTCTCCAGCTGTCCCTGCTCCTCCGCCCTGTCCTGACGTGGCAGCGCTCCTGCTCCCGTACCTCCTGCTCCTTCGCTCCTGAGAGGTAAGCTCCTGTACTCTGGTCTGTGATCGTTACTGAGAGGTAAGCTCCTGTACTCTGGTCTGTGATCGTTACTGAGAGGTAAGCTTCTGTCTCTGGCCTTGGTCGTTCTGAGAGGTGAAGCTCCTGTACTCTGGTCTGTGACCATCCTGGCATATCGCAGAACCTCACCGCGTCTACCAGTTGTTGGCTCATTTCTCGTGATAGTGACGATGTTTTCGAAACTGCAACTCCTGATTTATCTGCCCTTTCATTGTCATCACATCTTCCTTGGTTTGTTCCGATGCTAAGTCCTCCACATGTCTTTGTGCCTGGCTGTGGAGTGTTGGAGTCCTCCCCTCGCAACGATATGTTGTAGAGAAGAAAACGGTGGTTCCTTAGAACCCTTTCCTTTGACTCACACTACGAATGATTTTACCTCTGTTCAGAGTATCTCCAGATGCCAGCTCAATTCCCTTATAGAGCATATGTGTTCTCCTACAGCGATGGTGGTCGAGGTTGGATTCTGGACGTGTGCGTCGACTCGGACAGGAAGCGGATGTCGGTGATCCTGCGGCACGTTCCAACACAACAGATCGTGCTCTACACAAAGGTGAGACTTCACACCCCTTTCTCAGAAATATGCACTGTGAGAGAGATGATTTAGAAGGTAACTTCCGGTGTACACTGTCCTGGAAGGTAGATTGTTGTTTACATTGCTTTTAGAAGGTTGTCTTTCCAGCGGCAACAAGTGTGACAAGCTCTGTCCATGTGTACGACTGTGTAATGCCGTGTTGTGGCTGTAGCTGAATGGGTTTGTAAATATACCACATTAGCAGTTGCATAAGACGGAACGAGAAGGGCTGCACGCACATATTTGAACAGCGTTCGTTCACACCCGAGTGTCTTTTATACTTGTATTGGAATTATAATGGTAAGAAGAAATTGACCTTAGTTGTGTCGGCGCGCCAAAAAAAAAAAACCCCAATAAACAAAGATTATACGTAGACTTGGATCGTGTCTTTCGTCCTGCATGCATTTCATGAATTTGAGAGTGTGCAGGTTTGCCAGCAGGCGATAGCGAGTTAGTAAACATGTGATTTGGTTGACGTGCCTCTCCGTGTAAAATACCTCGTGAGTCACGTGATATCTGTAATTGCGTCTGGCTCAGCTGTGGGTAGGTGTGTGTGTCGGGGGGGGGGTCATCAGCAGTACAATACTCTGTTAATGGTGTGTCGTCTTGTTAATGGTGTGTCGTCTGACGCCGTGTCAGCTGTGTTTATTGTCTATTGTGTCCGGCGCCCTGTCGGCTGTGTCTGGTGGTAGGTCGGGCGTATCTG
>VOPJ01005817.1:0-10088 GCA_014673585.1 Semibalanus balanoides
CTTCGGGCTACGGTCGGCCGTAGGCCGACCCGAGGAGAGCCAACAACAACAACAACCCGGCAAAGCATGACTACTCCAGGAGTGAGGGCACACCGACCCTCTAAACGGGTTAACCCTATTAGTGGCAGGCTCCTGGCTACCCCTATTAGTGGCAGGGGGGAAATCGCCCCGGGAGATCTCGAGACCTACCCGTCTGATTTAAAAAATGAAACGGTGTTCGATTCCCCTCAACACAATGTACATTTATTTAAAACAATGTATGAGGGGGCAACAGGGGGCCAAAAACTACCAAAAATAGAGGTATTTTTGATCCAACACAGTTACCATGTTCATCAACCGATTTTAGTGCAACTAATGGAAATCGACAGATATTGAGTAGGAAATTGACATATTAGCCGTTTTCACGATGGGTTATTTTGCGCGAAATGTTTTTCAAAACATTTTAAAATGTTTTAAAATGTTTCAGTGGTAGCCGTCTTCACGATGGGCTAATTTTCGAGAAATGCTTTAACCCTCGCCGCATGGGACCGTATGGCGAGGGTTATTTTTCGCCAATTAGTCCATCGTGAAAGCGGCTACTACTAAAACATTTTAAAATTTTAAAATGTTTTGAAACATTTCGGGCAAAATAACCCATCGTGAAAACGGCTATTATGACGATTTGTGAAAATCCAAAAATCATAGGCGTGTGCAGGTCACTAAATTGGGAGTAAAGTAAAATCATAATTCGACCGTTTTTTATGGCTTTTACTGGATAAATGCAATGGTTCGTTTTTTAAATTAGACGCAACAGCTATCAAGTATTTTTGCCATAGGCAATGCCAGGTTACCAAAAAAGGGAGGCCAAATATAAAAATATTAACCGCAGTTATGCTGCTACCAAGTTATATAAATAAGATACTGGTCATAAATAGTTCCGTTTTGAATGTTGTAATTCATCATAGGCGTATCCAGGATCCAAATTGGGGAGGCGCAAGACCTTTTGATAGGAACCGAATAGTTCCCGCTATTATAACACTAACTAGTCTACATGCAGTGACCAGTTTACTTGCAACATCGATTCACATTCGTTGCCCACTTTTTTACCCTACCTGGGCTCGCCAATTATCCTATAATAGCCGTGTTCACGATGGGCTATTTTGCGCGAAAGGTTTTAAAACATTTTAAAATGTTTTAAAATGTTTTAGTAGTAGCCGCTTTTACGGTGGACTAATTTGCGAAACAATGTTTTAATCCTCGCCCTACGACGTCCCGTAGAGCGAGGGTTAAAACATTTTTTGCAAATAAGTCCATCGTGAAAGCGGCTACTACTAAAACATTTTAAAAAACTTTAAATTTTTTAAAACATTTCGCGCAAAATAATCCATCGTGAAAACGGCTAATGTTTCAAAGAGGACAATCTGGCGCCTTTTTCATCTGAAGACTGCCGTATGTTATGCCATTGTAGGCCCATGCAGCATAGTTTCCCTGCAAAAATATTACCCGCTTTTTCGATTCCTGAGCGCGCATCTGCAATAAAATGTCTGCATTCTCTCTCCTGGCCTCATTTTTGCAAACACCATACTCAACTAACTGTTTATTGCGCCGAAATCGCTGGCTTGGTGTGATCATGGGTGAGAAATACCCTGAATTGGCCACTCTCTGCCGGCGCCTTTGATGAAGGAGACCATGGCAGCCGCCTGGCGGTCGAAGCGCGAAGCTTCGGCATATAGGAGAGCTCCCGCCGACCACATCAAGCCGAACACGTCCCCCTCGTTATCTTTCGATCTAATGACCGCAGCGAGATACGCAAGGCGGCAATATAAAGCTATCCATGAGACGTATCCGAAGCATACAATACATATTCGAATAAGGTCACAAGTCAGGTCACAGCCAGGGCAAGGGTAAAAAAATATATTTTAGTTGATGGGTCATAATTTCCATCCAAAGCCTTAGATTGAAACTCTTTTCACACAAATTGCTCTCAATGGCATGATTAACAAATTACGTCTAAGGTATGGTATGAACAAATATGTAGGTACTCAGTATTGTTGGATCCCATATTTGAAATGACATTACACATTTCCATATTATTAAAGAACCAATGAATGTACAGCAACTGCACGCCCACAATATATGATCAGGGCGTAAGGAACTTAAATTTTCATTGGGGTTGCACCTGGCTGACCAATATACCATTTTTTTTCATGGGAACATTTCATTTTAACATTTTGACCAATGTGACATTTAATTTTGTGGCAGAAATTCTAACTCTTAATATATAGCAATACGCATGATTTAATATTTACCTGCCACAAGCCACTGATTACAAACTATTAGTTCAAAAGATGGCAGTTTTTCAGATTAAAAAAAAAATGTTTTATAAAAAGTACACGGGGCTTTTTACGAGCTGTATGTCACGGCGTCACTCCTTTGCACCATACAGATCAGACAGGGTGTCAAAGTAGATTGTAGTTCTACCTATTTTGTGCATTTCTTGGCTAGTCTTGACAATATAATTATTTTAAGTCTATAATTTCTTGAATTTCTTGACTTCATAAGATGTACTTGTTCTGAATTAACATTTAAATGTAAATGTAAAATTATATATAACAAATTGTGAAATAAATATATAAATGCAATAACTCGGTAGGTAAGAATTTAAAGCCTGGCAAAAAATGAGATACTTCAAACTTTGCCGAGCGGAAAAAGTTGTTTGGAGGAGTTCTAATCAATTCCGAGAAGTCCAAATACATTTTGTTTTGTAATAATCGGATTTCACTTGTTTGTTTTTCCAGCGCGTGGGTGGGGCGTTTGAAGTCATCATTTCCGAAGAAGAAAACAGCGGCGCTTAGCCCGCACCGTTTGAGCAACAAGTGTTGAGCATGCATTATAAGGGAGTGTGCCTACTCACCATTGGTCTGTGGAGTTTGTTGAACTAGTCTGTAGACATATTTTTCCTTGAATTTAGGCCATGTGCTTCAATTTCCCCAGAATCACTTTAGTTGCTGAAGATATTCCAAGTCGCCAATCACATTCTGGCAGAATATTAATTTATCAATAGTCGCCAGAGAGCTTCGCAATAGAAGCATTGCTTTAAATTACAGCCTACAATTTGTTAGTTCTGGCCAGCGGGGTTGGCGCCAGTATGGTAACATTTTCCGCCTAACTCTGTTTATAGTGACGACGTTTTTGAGTTTTGAAACAAACAAATGCAAAAACGGGAGAGAAATAAGTAAAAATTCACTAAAGGGCTCCAGACGTGAATTGTAATTTGTAACCAATAATCAAAGCAGGTAGCTTCTTACCGTAATACAAATATATTTGGACATCAAAAAGAGTAGGCAACTCCCTTTCCGCAATTGTGGTGAAATTCCTGACCTCAGTCAGGCTTAGGCCAGGTACGTCCACCCCACCTCGAACAAGTTTGCAATCAGTATCAGTACCAGTCACAGTTTCTAGCCGATTGGTTTCAAACTTGCAGGATTCAGTCCAATTCCATATGGATCATGCTATCATAGGTAATTCCTGATGGTCCAGGTGCAATCTACGTTCAGTGCTCCCTACAGAGACAGCTGAGGTCATCGGAGGTCGCCAACAATTGTTTGCCACGACATTATGAAGATATATAAGTGAAACCAGCTTCAATGTGTGTCTCGTCGATATACGTCTCCAGGGGCATCAGCCCTTCGGAAAGGGGGAGGGGCCTGACATTTCCAGGCGCCACCTCGGGAAAGGGCCTTCCGAAAAAAAAATGTCGCGAAAAAATTCACTCCGGATTTAGGCCACTATATTTTGCGGGACCCCTACAAAGTCGCAAAAAGGGACGTCGCCGAAAAGTTTCTAGTATGAAAGTCGGCCCGATGGGGAAGGAGACACGTGCCCCTGCGCCTACCCCATAGCTGCGCCCCTGGTCGGATTAGATCTCAGCAGAAGTGGGGAGATTCGAAATACAAAAAAAAACATGGCTTTCAAAGAACTTCATCTGTGAGAAAGAGGACAAAAACGAGGGGCATGCCTTCTTTATTGTTCCACAGAATTTCATTTCAGGCATGGAAACACCTTTACTCCTGTTTTAAAGTTGGGGTTGCACTTTTTGAAGTTGGGGTTGTAGCTACAAACCCAAAAGTATAGGTTCCTACGCCCATGATAATGATCCTTACCTTCCAAGGATTCTATATACCAATATTTATATGCGTTAAAAAACAACAACTGTACCTTCAAAAGGAAAAAGCATCTGAAGCACTTCCGCGTTTCGACGCCATTTAACATAAACAAACGGTCTCTCCTGTATGTCGTTTGGTCGGTCACATTTGTCGCTGAGTGGCCAATCCAGGGTATTCCTCATCCATGGTGTAATCACCATGCTAGTCAACCCCCTTGTATGTGCCTGAGCACGCCCTTGAAACTCAACATGTAATGAATTACGCAAATAGTAGAAGGAGAAACTATCTTTAGCATCTTCATAGCTATAAACGCACTTTACATAGCTTTATTGCCTGCCAGCTAGGCGTTTCATAATTATTTAAAACTTTCCCTTTTCAAGTGCCTGAAACCGCCTCTGCTGTAAAAATTACTGTATATCATTAACATCAACAAAATTGAACCTATTTCAATCATCGTAAATCAATGCAACTCCTTCATACTTGAGGCAGTTAGGAAGAAGCCGCGCAGATCACATTTCCGAATTATCGCCAAATGTCGCCGACAAATCCTCCCAAACTGGGCCCTGGAACCGCCTCTCTTAAAGTCAGGAACTCAAAATGTGGACTCCAGATGTGTATACCAATTTTAGGAGAAAACCTAAAATTTCATGAGCCTTTTCTAAGCGTTTTCGGAGATATCCAAGAAAAACCTGATGGGTGCGCTAAATCCACCCCCTGCCACTAAAAGGGTTAAGCTACTCTTTGATCCCTCATACACGGATACGCAGACACTGATACAATCGAAGGATTGATCGCGACCCGTCTTTTCAGCGATTATTTCGTGTTCCCGATGCTCGGGGTAAAACAGCGCCGTCTGCACTCGCTGACTCTCTCTAAAAACACACACACATAATGTCACTGATAATACGATCCGTGACTCGCGGTGCCCTGATCAAGGGTGATGAGAATGCAAAGGTAGTCAGTTTGTATATCAGTGTGACACAGTATTTGTGATAAGAATGAAATAACATCAATGGTCTAAGTTGCAGTTTTCTCCTATTCAGCCCCGAGAGCTCTCTGGACAATTTATAACTAATTGGAAGATCGTCTCATGATGTGGACCATTTGCGCCAGCCTCATGAATTGAACGCACGTTGTGCCTTAAGTCGTTTTGAAAGCAGCGTGCCAAGTTTGGTCAAATTTACAATACTCTAACATCGCAAGTAACCCAAATGCTACCAAACTTTATTTTGTGTTTCACTGCTAATGGACAAACACATACAGTCGTTATTACAATAATTATATGAATGATTAAATTAGGGAGATGTCCCAGAAGAACAGAAAAATAAACAGCTCATTATACTTTTGTATTAGTCATAGGTAAGGTAAGTGTAGATTGTGATTGTGTAGTGAGAATATTATGTGTGATGTGCGCATGATAATATATTTCTGCCCCGGGCTGGGTCAATTTTATGATCGCATCGAGTTTGTTTTATCGGAAGTATCGAGGACTGGTAGGTCCGAGGTATTTTCGAGAAAAAAACTATGTGAGATCATTAAATTGCCAGCCCAAGGGTAGGAAGATATTTCCCATTATAATGCGTAGCACCAAAAGTAAATCATGTCTGAACCGGAACGTCCAAATATTAATATTGTTCAAAGTGTTATGCGAAAAGATACAGAGGATGACATCCTGGAAATCGTGATGAAAAAGTCGCTGGAAGAGATACGGATGCAACCAACCAAGTTACTAGCATAGCTATCAGTCTGATAAGGTTACAGGGCAATACTTACTAACATATTAGTGGTGGGTTGACAAAAAAAAACACATAGCAGGGAGTAGTGTGACCCAACGTGATTACAGTCTCAATTGTTACACGAGAAAAAGGTACTTAAAGTAAATGGGTCATATGGGAAAGGATGGGCACTCCTGCCTACCTATACAACGGGTAGGGGATACAAAAAGAGATAAAAAGAAAGACAGCCTACGGGATCCAAAAGCTCAAAGACGAGGCCAACACATCAGGACTAGAAGACATATAGTATTCTTCATGGCTCCCAGTGGAAGATAATTATATATTTTCCAAGCGTGTGACTGAAAAACCGAGCGACGAAGGAACGAGGTTTTGTCAGGAACATAGGCGGAAAATATTTGCTATCTTTCACGACGGAAACATGAATATTTATATATCTTTCTAGGTAGAGTTTGATTCCGTCCAGTTTAGTTCAGTACACTGATACAAATAATGACTCTGTTCCACCTTGGACGCTTTGTCAGCACGTTCAGAACTCTTTATTTATTCCCTGGTGCTCACACTAAAACCCTGTAGGATGCTTTTTATGTAACCCAGAATTGTACAGTATTTACATGGACTTTTGGAAGCGTCCGTGAGGGTGTGTATAGTGTTTTGAGAGTTATACTAAATGTTACGTCCAAACGTAATGTTTCGTATGCTTCTTATTTACTCGACTAGATGTCCATAAAACTTCACGACCACAATAAGTACCACTCGATAAGCCCAGCAGTGTACTCTATGCTATGTCTATTTTTCAGATGTTTCGTCTAGAGTTCTTTATATGTACCATGTTATTAACATGCGCACGCTCAGCTGCACGTTCCCAATTTGTTGGTGTAGGCAGTGGCGGGAGCTTTTTTGCCACTGCATCACGTGGTGTCCCGGCCGAGCGACGTGCTCGCTAGTGTCGGTGGCCGGCATGGTGAGCTAGTTGGTCCGCAGGGGACTTGAATGGAGTGACAGACGGTCTCTGTACTCACTCTCTCAGAACGCAGACCGAGCGACGGTGAGCTAGTGTCCGCTCGTCAGGAACATTTTTTCTTACTTCAGCCATCGTCTTGTTCCTTTCATCCTGTGCACGATTGTCGTTCATTATGCTATATCTATGTCCTCTCCGATATGTTTGTTACCCAAGCCTATGTATTTTTACGGTGGCGTGCGTGTATATTCAGGAACTTATAGTTCCACCTAGTACCACTAGAGGGGGGTACTCACCTCTGAGTCAAGGTGTCCCACTTAAATGATGTTGTCTCTGCCGGCTGTATATCTATCGTTATGTGCATTACGTTATCTACGAGGTGGCTAGTTAATCCATGAAACCAACCGTCCTACCAACTACTGCATAATCCTGTTCGCCTATGATTTAACTCTGTCTGCTACCACTCAGCTACTTGTTTAGCCATAGATATGCATATAAATCGTGCATACCGTTGCAAATATATTTTTATTCGGTATTCTTATTCTTTCTATTGGCATGACATTTAAGGACACCCATCCTTTAAGTTGTGTCACCGCTGCAGTTGAGAAAAATACTTAAAGGGAATGTTTTACTTCTCTGAAAGTTGTCCGATGTACGCCGCTTGTGGTGCAAAATATGAAGTAATTGTGCGACACTCGATTCTGACATTTGTTTCACAAACAGTGCTCAATTTCAAATGAAAAAACTAAGTTTTAGTTTTGGGATGATACGCATATGAAGGAATTTTTGGAAATAGAAAAAAACCTTCACGCTGCAATATGTATACTAGTGTAAATGGCTAATGTATAGCTAATGGTAACAACAGTCTACTTTCATCAAACATTTGATAAAAAGGGAATGACGACATCGCTTTAGAGGCTAACCTAATACACTAGGGCCTTTATTTTTTTGCAGATGTCAAAACCAAACTCAAATTTTACTTTCGATTAGACCTCTGTGGGTGTTCTTAACTTCTACAATACTTAAATTTCAATGGAAATAACACATTGGTCACTCAACTCAAATCTTATGTTAATGTGAAACATTCCCTTTAAGACTCATAGCATATTTGAAGTTGTAGAAATTCAATGTTATCTGCTGAAAAAATTATATCCACCGTCATTATTTGTATATAGTAGAGCCATAGCGATATTTCGGAAGAGTCCTAGCAGGAGCAGACAGAACTTTGGATGGGTTGTTTCGAGTAAACCAGTGTACGAAGATAATTAGGGAAGAGTTCTTTAAGAATCCATAGTTTTTGCAAGAATATTGCGAGAGTCAAAGCAGAGTTTTGGAAGAAGGTTACAAAGAGATTTTGAGAGAGTCGAGACAAAGAATCGGTGACTAGTTTTGAAAGGGTTGTAAGGGAATTGCATGGAGTTTTGGAAGCATAAAGAAGAGTAAGCCAGAGTTTGGAGAGAGTCGAGGAAGAGTCATACATGGGTCAACTTCTCTTGTAAGAACATTAGAAGAGCAGGATCAGAATGAAAAGAGAGCTTCAACAGAGTTTTGACTGAATTTGGAGTCGTGGAAGAGCTTTGGCCTGGACCGAAAATGACAACTCTCCCTAATGTGCTTTAAAGATCAAGTTTTTTCTCAGTGTACTTGATTCGGCGTGACCTTATCTTGCATCTCGGAGGGATGCAAAGATAACACATTATTTCACTTTATCGTTGAACGAGCATTACACATTTTTATCTTTGCATCTCAGAGTCAGAGGAGTGCAAAGATGAAAGTATTCCTGCGCTGCAGACCCAATGGAAAATCAAACTCTATTAGAAAGATAAGACTATCGTGGATTTGGACCCAAGAACAGGTGCATACGTTCTTATAATAGGTGCATATGTAATAGTAATAGGTGCATTCTTGTATAATGGGTGCATCTTGTAATACGTGCATACGTTTAATAGGTGAATATATTTTTGTGATAGGTGCATACGCCCTTGCCCAGCCAGCAATTTGGTTGGGTACAGATTGGGACAGCTTGGGAAGAGCTATGGAAATCCCACCTTCTCCCAACCGGATTGTGCACATTTGGGCTTTCCCAGTCATTTCCGGATCAGACTGGGTGGCGATTTGGGTAAGCTAGGATTTCCCAACCTGTCTAAGTCCTCATCAGTGGGCTATGATTGAGAAATCCCGCACAAATCCCTACTTGGGAACGGCTAGGGATTTCCATTGTTTTTCCAATTGCCAGAGATGGGAGTTGCGTGGGAAAACCGTAGAGATCCAGACCTCCACGATTGCGGCTTTATACTTATGACAAGGACGGACTCGGCGATTTCGTAAGCTATATGGACTTGACCAAAATAACGTGGTCCTGACTTTAGTCATCCTGTCGAGACATACATTCTGAAATCCGTAATATGTTTCAAAGGGGCCGAGGGGGGGGCACTGAAATAGGAGCCTCCCCCAGTCCGGTCCCTCGGCAATGCTCAATCATTCCCCCACGTTTTGCCATGATGAGGTTCTGGTGGGTCGTAGCGATCCTGGGCATTGTAGTGCCATTATGTAATCGCATAAGACCATTGCATTTGTATACGCTTATGATTATGTAATCGCTTAAAAAGTGAATATAGCACCTTTAACATTAGTCTTTAACTGAGATAGCCAGATTGTCGGGTATACTGAGAAACCTCTAAATCTGACATTTTTCCTTCCAAAACGACCTAGTTGCTGAGTTTGAACGCAAAACTGTTGGCATATTTGGGCATATTTAAAAGGACAATTTTCGTGACGTTTCGAATACGTGATAAGTAGTTACTCCACTGTGATTTTCACCGCACTTCGTTTTCGCTTTTTGAACCGTCCGCCCAGTATTTCAGTTACCTTGCGTAAAATATAAACCAAAGCGGCAAAACATATTATATTGGCATCTTCAGATACCCTCTTCGGAATTGCCTGAGGATGCCATTGGGTTGAATTCCCGCAAAGTTTTAAAGGGAAAATATATGTTAGAGCATAAAATTACACGTGAAATACATCGAAATGAGTATTGGGCAATTTACGCTCAAACAACGTCTCAGCACAAAGCATCTAAAATAAAATTGCATGTTTTCCCCCATTTTGCTCCATCCTGTACCCACCCGTGACACATTTTCTGCTTTAAAGGGGAATGTAGCTCAAGCTGCAAGGAAGCAAATGCCGTTTTCTCGGAGGGAATCGGTGAAGTGGTTTCCGAGATATGAGGGAGGCGAATAAGCCCTCCCC
>VOPJ01005818.1:0-114264 GCA_014673585.1 Semibalanus balanoides
CCATGGCTACGGCGTGGGTGGGCCGTTAGTAATTAAATATGAACTCAGAGTGCCTGAAGAAGGGTTAAATCTGGACCGCGACGTCTCGTAATGCATCAATAAATAACGTTGCATGCATGTTGCATAGCGGGCTCATTTATGGCTAAGACAGATCTAAGACATTCCGCCGACTTGGCTATACAATATGCATGCTGAGTATACATCGCCCTGCAGGATTTAGGGGCCACGTCGGCAGAAGTGCGGCGACTATTTACGGCTCGGTATTCCCACTGTCGGATCTGACCTGAGGGGACCGTCGGCCGACTGGGGGGGGCGAGGGTGCAGCGGTTGTCAGCAGGGTTCCGCTGCCGCCCACCCGCCGCGTCCTACGCCAGGGAGGCGTTCCCTCGGGGAATAGCCAGCGACGCCACTTAATCACCCAAGTTGAACGGCCTTGTTAAAACTTTGATCGGCCGCATACTCATCCAGGCAGTGTCGGCCACCGTGGCCGGGTCGGCCAGGGACACGCGACCCAGGCCAGGCCGCTGACGACCCTGGACAGGGTGTTGACGACCTTGGACAGGGAGACAGGGAGGCAGGACAACTCGCAAAAATTGGGCAAATTGTGTGTTGTGCGAGGTACAGATAATATAGCAAATAACAACACAACATAGGGAAAATGCTTTCTTACCGTTAGATGAAGGCGATTCGTATGTGAGATATGCAGACACAGAAGCTTTGCTCTAAAACGTGTAGTCTATGATCATTATGTGATGGGGAGCACAGCCAAAGGGTGCAATGAAACGAATCGTTTAAGTCAGGATTTCGAGATTGCTGCTTGTGTGAGCAATCTTGAAAAGCAATCTCTGCAATCTTGCTATAAAGAGCAACGCTGAAAATCAAACAGCAATTATTGATCTTGCTAAGTCATAGCTGGGGCATTCCACGATATTTCGACCATTTTTTATCCCAAATTACACCCTCATCTCTCACTTTTTGTTCAAAATTGGTATATAGGTGTATGCTTCCGAATTCAGCTGTGAAATATTAGCTCGATCTGACCTCAGGTTATTGATTAATGCCTCGGCCATTTTGCAGGTCACTTAGTCAGAGGTGTTTTCGGAGCCGAAAGACTGCATTTGACTTAACCAAATGTTAAAAATACTTGTATGGCTGAGTTCACAATGAAACGAAGTTATTTATCAGATTTGTTTGCGTGACCTTGAATGACCTTGACCACGTGACCTTGTGACCTTTTTTTCGATGACCTCGGGTACACTCTGATTTCTTTTCACCTCTCAAAATACTGTCAATGCTTGCTCTAACAATGCAACAAATAAAAAAAGGGCGTTTTTCCTCTTAAATTTCCATATTTTCCATCTTATATACGTGCGTGTCTTTTTAATACCCAAGGGGGAAGGGTAACGGGCAAATATCTGCAAAGCTATGAGACCGATTGGACGGGGTCTTCAACCATTTGATCTGGCGTGGTCTAAGACGTGCCGTATATATTGAATCGCTTGGTCTATATGAGTGGACCAAATTGGGACCAAAAACACCCAACCACCAAAATTCGTTGCAGACATTGATGCTCCAAACCTATTGGACCGATTTGGACAGGATTCTTAACCATCGATCCAGCGTGGTCAAAACGTTGTGGATAAGGTTTTTATTTAACTTTGGTTTAAAATCTAAGTGGAAAAATTAGAACAAAAAAATTCAAAAAAACGTTTGCAGACGAGTCCATTCCTCAGAACATATCAAAACTGATTTGGACAATATCTTCACATTACGATCCGGCTGATTCCAAAACAGTGCCGTTTGAGTCTTGACCGAGTTTGCGTTCATTGAAATGGACCAAATTGGACCGAAACCAACAAACTGGTGGTTTTTTGGTCCGATTTGGTCCACTTAAATTCGGACCATAAAGATTTAAACTCAATGTACGGCCCTGCTTGGAACAAGCCAGATGAAAATGGTGAAGATCGTGTCCAAATCGGTCCATAGTTCGGAGCATGACGTCATCTGCAAACTATTTTTAGCGTCATTTTTTGGTCTAATTTGGTCCACTTGGGATTGAACCAAAGTAGATTAAACTTCTGTACCACAACGTTTTGAACCACGCCGATCGATATGGTGAACAATTCCGCCAAATCGATCCTATAGGTTCGGAAGCAGTGTCGTCTGCAGCGATTGTTGGTGGTTTGGGGGTTTTTGTTACAATTCTGGACTCAGATTAAACCAAAGTGTATAAAATTTTAAACGGTACCGTCTTAGACCACGCCAGATCAAATGGGAAGACCCGTTCCAAATCGGTCTCATAGCTTGCAGATATTTGCCTGTTACCCCTCCCCTTGCGGGTAATTTCGAAAAACACGCAGCGTATATAGATGGAAAATATGGAAAATTAGAGCAAAAAACGCACTTTTTATTTGTTTGCATTGTTGACAAGACATTGACAAGTATTTGAGAGTTTGAAATATTAAAATCAGAGGTGTACTCCGATGGTCACACGAGGTCATCGAATAAAAAAAAATGTAAAAGGTCACGTGGTCAAGGTCATCCAAAGGTCACTCAACAATCAAGAAAAAAATCGTTTCACTGTGAACTCAAAACATACAAAGTTTTTAACGAATTACCTTAGGTTAAGTCAAATGCAGTCTTTCGGCCTCCGAAAACAACCTCTGCAAGGTGAACCCTTACAAAATGGCCCGAGGCCTATAACTCGATAACCTGATGTCAGATTCGAGCTAATATTTCCCACAGCTGAATTCAGGACTCCAAGATAACCCATTACACCAATTTTGAACAAAAAGTGAGAGATGAGGGTGTTTTCGACTGGTCGAAATGTTGTGGAATGCCCCAGCTAACGAAGAACAAACGAAACGAAATATCACTTTCATATCACAAAACAAAATAATCCGAATGGAGAGCGACACGCAGTGCACTCGAAGATTATTATACGACATAACGACATCGATCAGCGAGATAATCTTCATAATTTTGTTTGTGTTTTTGGTTTTGTTTTAGGGCCCTAGCATTATTCCTTTGCTATCCTTCAATAGACTGCAGGTGTGTGCAGCGCCATTGGGCAGCAGCAGCACTTCTGTCCTGACAATATCCAACGCCCACTCAACCATAAAGATCACCGGTGTCGATTTGTATACTTTTGGGGGGCCGCCCCCAATGATTTCAAATTTTAACATCAGGCCTATGGCGTTGCATGGTAAGAATGGAACTATAATCTGTTATCTATGAAGTTAGCATTGCCCCCCCCCCCCCTCCAATCATTTTCAGAAAATGACGCCCCTAATCTTGATCCTTAGCTAGTAGTTTAATCATCCTCTCATTATCACCTCGACATGAAAAGCCACCGTATGTAGTGTGCATGTCGTTGTAGGTACGTCTAAATAGTGAAGCATTAGGTCGATTTCGGAAGGTACCAAATGAACACATCAAACGACGCGTCGCACCTTTGAATGGTTACATGCCAATTTTGGCTGTAATCCGAGACCTCCCTTTATCGTCACATCGACCCTCTAGGCTTTCATTGTATTCTATTTTATTTTATCAGGGATACGGTAATAGCCTGCGATGACTTTAATGGTAATAGCATTTGTTTGAGGCCAAAAGTGCGTCGCCTGTCGCAAAACATTTATGGTCATAAACTTCGAGTCCCCTGCGCCCGGAGTGTGTTGTGGCGTTGTGTAATTTATAAAAGGCAGAGATAAAAACTCACGAGAAACTGGCCCGCGTCTTGAGCAAAACAAAGCCACACTGGAGACTGTTGGAAAATTTGTGGGCACTGAAAGCTAACCCTCCCGTAATTACATCCTGGGCCATTAGAAGGAACGTGTTACGCCTGGTGAAAAGCGGAAGACCTGTCTAAATTGGCTTACCAGGAAAGGAAAGAAAGGAAAAAGGCGATTTCTCCAAATATTTAGCTTCATATACTCTTCCGTTGTTACATGGTAGATACCGATCGCATGCTCTCGCGAGAGTCGGAATGATTTTTGTTTGTGCTGGGTTAGACATAAAGATACACGAGTAATGTGCAAGCTGGAGTCTCTAGGGTAAATAGAGTCTCTAAGGCTGGTCTCTGACGCCAGCCAAACCCATTAAAAGTTTGACAAACGGGTCACACCAACTGCTACCACATAACGGATTGTTACATCACATAGTTAGTGAAGACATACATCTGAATTTACCATGACGATGCTCTGCATTTAAGGACACCGCAACTGCATGGCTATATGCCGTCCATGATTTGCAACCTCTGGGAACAATCAAAATATACTTACATAAATAGCAATGCATCAATGCATACAATTACTCCAAACAGCATCATTACAAAGAAGTCCTTAGTTTATACGAATCATACCATGGTCACCACTTTGCATAATCCGCGATTGATCGGGGTGAGGGGGCAAATATTTCACCCCTGACGAATTTGCACGATAGCTCAAAACACAATGACGTTATCAACGTGAGACTTTCGGTGCATTCTACCACATAAATTGTACATCTTCGGTGTGAAAATGAAGCAATTTCGCCGATATTTTGTATGTAACAATTTGTGTGACGTCACTACACACGAGATTGACGATAAAACAGATAACCTTTAACAGGCCGTACAAAGGCAACATTTTGACAAAATGCAATTATAAAAAGGGTAAATCGCAAGGCCTACAAAATAGCTATCTCGGATTTGTGAAATACTTGTTTAAGATTAAGAAGAAAAATCGAAGATGTTAAACAAACGAAATATATATTTCGGAGAACCTCATATAAAAAATATAAAAAATCAAAGAAAAAAATGACTGACTGATGTTGCCTAAGTATTAGAGTTCTACATGGGGCGGCTATCCCCATGGCTGGCCGAACCTCATGGCTAATGGGGTGAGCCGGCCTGGAAAATCTCTAGATCATGGCTGTGGCTACGGCTGTGGAGTGTGGCTGCATGGTCTACCTGGGATAGTGGGATTTATATTTTCATCAATCTTATCAAATTAATCATGGTTAAAAAAGCCTTGGCATGTTGCTATAACAGTATTCTGAAAATAGACATCACATGAATTTACCAAAATCCTCACGGCTGGCCAACGGCCAGCCATTGACATTTGGGAGTGGCTGTGGCTGGCTGTGGCTGTGCATTGCATGGCTTGTGGCTGGCTGTGGCTGTGATGCCATGGCTGTGGGGCGGCTAGGCCAAGGAAAAGTGCAGCCATGTCGAACTCTACTAAGTATGGTAACTCATGACGTCATACTTAGAAATTGCGTCTTTGCGTCCACTGAGGTTTGTTTGTTTATTGGGGTTTAAGGGCGCGCCGACACCTTTGATCAATTTGCGCCCATGCGTCCTCTGAGGGAATTTCAAAGCACTGTGGGGGACAAATCCCCCCCCCCCCAGTTAACATGTTAAAATAGGCCCTGATTTGTACATGGATAACAAAGAAAAACTCACAAATGCAGTGTTGGGTCGTATCTGGTCGTCATATTTTACACTTCTGATATTTGATAATGGCCATGAATGAAGCCCCTTTCTCTCCTCTGCAGGGACGCCACGGATGACCGTTCGGTGATAACAGGAATGCTCCATCAGTGACAGAATGTGCCCCGTAGGTTTGTTTTATTTGTAATCCAGCAGAGAAACAACGTGAACACAACGAAATAATAGGAATGATAGTATAAATCATCAATTCTTGAAAGTTTGAACACCAGAGCCATTTTGTGCGACCGAACGTGCCCCGATTTGCCCTACATAAGGACCTATCAACTTGATGCGCACAGTCGACTGTCAACCTTTCTCCTGACAAATAACTTCCCGTTCTCAAGACACGGACACCTGTAAGCTCATAACGCAGCTCGCTGATAACAGTAACCATCTCCAAACAGCGTCTGCCTTGCGTCATGATAACGGTTTGACCAATCTGCCCGCCGCAGGGCAGGCGATACACTCTCGCACCTTCGCCGCCGACGTATCAGGAGCACACCGACCGTACGTGGCGCCCTCTGCCCGCCAGACGGCGCCACGCGACCCGCGTGGAGGGCGTCTGCCTCGACCCGCCGGCCACCAGCCATGCTTGGCCTCTCAGACTGAGGCGGGGCGTGGTTACAGTTACCAGTTCACTGGTTGATCTAGAGGGAGGGGGGGGTCAAAGAGTTTATCCCCCCCAAAAAAGTCTGAAATCGGCGCAAAATTGACACATTTCCTGATATAAAAGCAAATCTAAGCAGCATTTACTCAGAGTTTGTTTTAATTCAGCTATAAATGCATAGGCAAGGGAAATCCGATGAGATTTGTTGAGACTTGAGGGGATAAGCCCCCCCCCCCCATCCAACGTTCTGAGTTCAACAGTGTACAATTTACCCAGAAAGGTACAGCACACTACCAATCGAGCTACGAACTAAGAGTCGGTTTTATTACAGGTGTTTTGTCAGCGTCAGTGTAACGCTCTGAACATAGTATGTCGTACTCTGAGCCGTGCCGTAATTTAAAATCGGCTTAGTCCTCTCAAAATGAGTCAAAACCATCATAATTTACCAGCAGTTCAGATGTCCCTCGCCGCAGCCGCAAGTTCTCCGACGAAAACGCAGGTATTCTCAGCTCGGGAAGAGCAGCTTTCTTCAGCACAGAGGCCAGAGCATCACGTAATCGGCAACCCGCGTCACTCAACGTCCCACGCCCCTCCGTCACATCAAAACACACGTCCAATAAATATTAATTTTCTTAAACACAGACCCTCCATAGGTAGGTAGTTACAAAGCTTGGCAGCTAACAATACGATAATGTTGGCTGGCGCTGGCGCGGTTGACCGCGTCGCCTGGCGCGTGGCGGCGGCGCGACGTCGGCGGTGGCACCGCGCGGATCGGCCGCGCGCAGGCCGGGGCCCGAACGCCGCTGTTCCGGCCTGCACTGGGGGAGAAACTGTGCAGCGGGCCCCGGCCCGGCCGCGGGCGGGAGTCGAGGGCCCGGCCGATGGCGCCGCGCGCCGCCGGTCGGGCCCCGTCCGCCGGCACGTCCACCGTCCGTCGCGCCGCGGCTTCCACACCGAGCACTGTACATATCAGCAACACAGATATAGGCCAGTTATACAAAACCGTATTACAGTAACCAAGTGGGTCGCAAGTTACAAAAGGGAGTAATGGACGCGCACAGTGGGCTATATTTGGTTGAGACAGTCGGGCCGGCCGGATCGCCCCGCGCCGAGACGCCGGGCGGCGGCCGCCCGTCCTTCTCCCTATCACACACTCGCGCGCGCACGGCCGCTCGCGGTCGGCGCGCCGCAGGCAGCGGCGCGGGCGGCGCGCGCCGTCTCGGTCCCACGTGGCGCGGCGTGCGACTGGGCTCTGTGTTCGTGCGCAGCGGCGCGCTCGTGTGCGTGCGCCCCATGTGCGTGTGCGCGCGCGGCGACACCCACCACCGCGCCGCTCGCGGCTCGTCGCCACGTAAAACCCCTCCGCGGCCGCCCCACGACAACGGACGCACGACATATAAATAAACAAATCTCCAAAAAACAAGGCAGGCATCGGTTGGATAATTAACCGGCGGCCGGTGCAGCGGTCGGCAGGCTAGCCGGCCCGGCCGGGACTGTGATTCGGTGCGGGCAGCCGGCCGGCGCCGGCCCACCCCGCGGCGGCAGAACTGAAGCACATTTGGCACACAGAAAACGAGACTGCTCGAGACGGGGAAGGGAAATCGGTCGGACGCGATCGGACGCGGCGCCGACCGTCGCGGTGGCAGGACCGCCGCGTCGCGCGGCTTCTGTCGCCGCGTGCAGCGCGCCGCGCGCCCTCATGAGCGAGCGTCGCCCAGCGACCCCCGCCCGGCGCGCGGGGCCCTGGACAGACTGACCGATCGGCAACAACGGGATCAAGACCGGGCGTCAGCCGGCCTCTACACTGTGCACGCGGCTCGGAGAGCACGGCGCCGCAGCCGCGGCCAACGGAATGGTGTGAAAACAGGAGAGTCAGCGACGGTGCGCGGCGTGAGTCGCCGCGGCGCTCAGACGGCGCCGCCGGGGGCGTGCGCGCGCCCCGCCCCAGTCACCGAGACATGTGAAAGCGCAAAGCATAGTCGGTGTCTCTCTGTGTGTGTCTGTGTTTGTGTGTCTGTGTCTGCGTGTCGCGGCGCGGACTCTCTCAGCCGGTCGCCGCCAGCGACTCGGCAATGACTAGCGGGCGGGCGGACGGCGCGCGCGCGCGGGCTCCAGTGCTCGCTCGCTCCCGGAGCGCCCAGTCTACACCAGGTTGTATTCCTTCAAGTTCAGCTGCAGAATGGTGTCCTTGACGGCGGCGAACACGAAGCGGATGTTCTCCGTGTCTGAAACACCACCACCACCGCGCGTCACGTGTCACAAACGGTCAATCGAACGGTCAATCAGACAAGACAAATGGACATACTGGCACGGAAATGTCAGCATCAGCTGATAGTTTGACATGGTTACCATTCTATGGCTTTAGAGACATGGTAAAACCGAATGAAACAACAGAGGCAAGAACAATTACAACGTTATCACCAGGTTTACAAATAGGATTAGGTGCATGTACAAAGTCAGCCTTCCTACCAATATGCCAACGTATAATCTTAACATTAAGCCCATACATTTGCAGTACCGTGGTGAAAATTTCCATGGGAATATCGCATGCTTGAGAGTTGAATAAGTAACAGGAAAAATTGAAGGAAAAACCGAAACAAAACTGTAACATTTCAGTAATGTAAAACGTAGATGACTCAATAATACGCTAACTGCTGAACCAGTATGCTTACCTGCACGAGACATACGTTATCATGTCTGGCAGCAGGCGAACAACCATTCCACTTCTATGTTAGCATTGCACAATCCCGTCACCGTCGTCGGGATGCACAGGAAGCACAGTGCAAACTGTTAATGATTAATGACCGTCACAAAGCGTCACTGATACCAAACGTCAAGATCGAAAAGCGGCATTCCGGCACACCGAACACTTCCATGCAACGCACACAGATAGGATCCACCGCGATGAAAGGCGTATCCGGCAGGAACATGCTCGCAGAAGCAGACAGAAGCCCAACAGCGTACCCAATGTAACCGCCAATCAAATGTTGTGGAACCCGTAAAAAACGCATTGGGATTCTTGTAATTGAGGGTTTATTCCTGGGAACCACGATTCAGTTTGATTTGGACATCCCAGTGCATTATAATATTCCCTTTCACGTCGTGCCGAATTTGATCATAGGCACAACTTATCCTAGCAAAGCATCCGTTTTGTACCAAAGTGTGTATGCATAGGGATAGCCATGGATTTATGGGTACACAATGCATATTGGGTGTAGATAGAAAGGGGCTGAGTGAAATGCACGGAGCCGCTGCAGGGATAAGGAACGTTTCATGTCAACTAAGTTTCAGTTTCATGTCAACTAACTAGTTACTAGCTCCAGCTAACAAAGATGGAAGAAAATGAGGCAGTAACAAAGAGAGCGCACACATAGTTAATTTACACATCCAGGCACCATGCGAGAGAAAATGTCATGTATCTTACGCGGCACACATACATATATACACAACAAGCCAATGTTCATCAAATCCAATGATGCAGCATCCAAAGCCAGCCACAAGCCACACAAAGCCAGCCAACAGACATAACCCGACGCTCCAGAGCAGAAGAAGCGTCACCAATAGTAACCTACCCACCCTTTTCACCGCCACCTCCTCCTTCATGGCAAGGCACATAGACGTGTCACTGACCTGTTGCACACGTGAAATGCGAATATATGATCTTCTCGGCGTCTGGGTTGAGGTCTACGAACATCCTGAGGATGAACTCGCGCGCAGCGATGGCATCGCGCTGAGGCCCTGCATTACAGATCAGACGGAAAATGAGTGTCAGAGTACGGCCGCTGGTCGACATCTAGCGAATGCTGTTGTTTGTGTTGTTTATGCTATGATCGTAAACGGCATGTACCCAATAACAGGCGTTGTTTACATACAGTAAGACAGACAATAGGACACGAGATGATACTCATACACAGAAGTACAAACACACCATTTCGTAACTTTGGCCTGCGGTTAGAGCAACCACCCATAGACGAGGCGCCATGCTCGGTTAAAGTCTGATCTCTACTCGGCCGACCAGGCGGCCCACTGAGGACTCACCGTCATACTCTGGGAAGTAGTCGACGAGGTGGGACGTCATAATCTTCTCCTCCAGCAGGTCCTTCTTGTTGAGAAAGAGGATGACGGACGAGTGTTGGAACCACGGGTATGTGATAATGGTGCGGAACAGCGCCTTGGACTCCTCCATGCGGTTCTGTAGCACAACAGAGGTCAGTGTTATACAACAGTGGTCATTGCGAGGTCAAACAATGAGACCGGGTTCAACGATGGAGTGACACGCGTGAAGCATGGTGCAAAACAAGACGGCGCTGAGACGTGGTAGCAGACAGCAGTAAGACGAGTGGTGGAGCGGATTTAAGTGGAAGGAATGACGTCAGGAGGCATTTGAAGACGCGCGGAGGTGTGGTAGGTGACCTATATGTGATCAGTGTTGGAGTTTTCATTTCGGGACCTGGTTCCAGAGAGAAAAGTGATTTGCGAGCGGAGAACAAATTTCTGAAGTTTTGAGTCAATTTGCATTCACTAAAAATGTGACATAATTAGTTCAGTCTCAATTATTTGAAAGTACAGAGTTATGAGGTCAGGAGCAGGACCCATGTGCTATTTGCTAAGCTGAGCTGTTTGCACTGTTGATGACCAATTGGCAACAGCTATCTGATAGGAAATACCAGCTAGCTGGCAGATTTAAATATAAAAATTGTCTACACTCAACATACATGGTCTGGGCATGGTCCGCCCCACTTGTTATTGCCAATGTCATCTGATAATTATGGCACGACCGCTGCCACAAGCCGCAAATCGTGTCAATAAGGTACAATCTAATGTGAACAACCTAGTACAATTGATTTGCTTCTTAACATAATTGCATGACACTTGCTGATTGTGTTAACATTTGTACCCTACCAGTTCCATCTACTCAGGATACAGGATCTTTCCCACATATGGTTGCATTGTAGTATTAAAACAGATACTGCTTATTTATTTTCTGGTAAAACAAATGAGTGCGCTTAGCATGCAAATTAAATATGAAAATGTGAGCAATAATAAATGAAAGAGGGTAAATGCTTCAAGAGAGCAAAACCTTTTGGACCCTCAAAACATAGAGATCATATGTATGAGCAACAATACATGAAAGAGAGTAAATGTTTTAAGAAAGCAAAATCTTTTGGACCCTCAAAACATAGAGATCATATATACAGATATATATATACTATTATATATATATATATATATATATATATATATATATATTATATAGTCAAGTGTATGTTATGCTCCTATGCTCAAAAGACCAAAAATTACCCAAACTCCAATCGCAAGAACTAGCCGTAACCACGCCGTTAACGGTCCATCAAATAGCAGGAACCCCCGTACCATTGACCTAACGCTGCAGAGTCGCCTCTCACCTCGCTGTCCGACTCGAACAGGATCTGGTCGTACTCGCTGAGCGCCACCAGGAAGATGATGGACGTCACGTTCTCGAAGCAGTGGATCCACTTGCGCCGCTCCGACCGCTGACCGCCCACGTCTACCATCCTGCAACGTCACGGTCGGTCGGCCAGTCAGTCACAGCGCCACGCACCAAAGGTCTCCCTTGACAACACCACTCAACGCAGAGCTAACAGCAGACCAAAGTGAAACATCGGCGCCACCACAGGCGAGATGCTGCCGGTTTATTCGCCACCAGTCACAGCAACTATCCGGTGTGAACAGTTGGGTCCAGGCAGCGCTCATTTCTCGCCACCTCTCCCAACACGCCACAGTAGCGCGCCGCGCCTCCCCTCGCACCTGAATATGATGGAGTCCAGGTCGAACGGGTACTCGACGATGCCGGTGGTGGGCGCACGTACGCGCAGGATGTCCTGCTGCGTCGGCAGGTAGTCCCGACAGGCTATCCGGTCCAGATCCGTCAGGTAACTATCGCACACACAAACACATACCAACCGGTCAACAGATGCAGGCGCAGCTGTGCCGGGACAACCTCAATAAACCATCAAAATGAACAAATAGTGATGATTTGGGTTTATGGGCGCCTCAACTCCTTAAGTTATGTGGCGCCAAAATAACCAAAACAAAACGTTCCAGTACACGTTTACCTGAGTCATAAAGAGATGACACCCGTTGCACACTATTTGGAGCTGGAGTCAGTAACCTGACAACTCACTATTTCGTGGAGTCGGTCAGCTGGTACTCGTTGCGGCGCTCGTAGCAGCGCTGCACGCCAGCGTCCTTCCACAGCTCCTTGATGCACGTGACGTACGGCTCCTCGAACCTGGTGATGGTCTCATGGTCTACGGCCTTCACCAGTTCGCCCCGCTCCTGTCGGGACGAACAACGAAATACGACAGTCAGGAGGGAGCCACGGACCATCAGCGGGGAACACAGACAGGCCCCGGACCGTCAGCGGGGGATGACAGACAGGCCCCGGACCATCAAAGGGGATCAACGACAGGCCCCGGACCATCAGCGGGGATGACAGACTGGCCCCGGACCATCAGCGGGGGATCCCAGAGTTGTCGGCAGGGGACCACAGATCCAGGCCGTCAATAGGGTACCTCGAACCGTCAGCAGGGGACCATGGACCATCGACGGAGGTCCGCGAACTGTGGTCCCTCACTCCGTCACTCGCATTAGAAACTTCACACACATCCATAGCGCACAAACAGCACACCTCGGGTATGTTTTACAACTTCCGATTTACGTCCTGCCGGGTTATGTTTGCCGGTGAATGAAAAGAATCCTCCCAGTTTACTCGCAGGCTTGGCCAATATAAACATATTTCGCTCAAGGAGCACGAAATAGCTGCTGGGCACCCGCCAACGTCGAGAAGATTATCACACATTGCGTGTCGGGAATTCTCCGACCTCTTCACCGCTCAACTGCGAGCAGGACTCGCCGCCCACGAAAGGGACCGGGTAGACGACGGTCGGATGCACGAGCTGTACCGTTTTCCTTCAGCGTCGCGTGAAGACAAGAGACGGATCAGTCTCTCGGGTGACCAATCAGACTGACTAAGCCTCAGCAGCGGTCTGAATAATCGTGGAACGGAAGGAAAGCTACCTTCCCGACGGAGCACACCGTCGACCCGCGAGAGAAGAGTGTCCGACATCCGTGACAAGGCCCAAGACTGTTTTCGAGTGAGCGTGATATGCCCCCAGTCGTGCCCGAGGCAGACATGCCACCACTTCGCCATATATCAAACTTCACCATATCTAAATGCTTAATTGCTTAAGTAATCAATGTGATGCAATATCGGATTTTGATAGGACACTTTCGAGAGCGACGCTACTTCGATATCCAAGCACAGATCCATCTGCACAAGTGCACTATCATACTCGAGACGACTGCAAACAGACCGGCGTAGCTCGACTCATTCTGAACGCCTCTATTATATTTGGCCCTTGTGCCCCTGTTTTGGTGCTACGTACCAAAACAGCACGCGAGGTGTTTATCAATCAAAACTCAATGAGCTCCGCGAGACGGTAAGCTCCATGCATATTGCACACTTGACCTGCACTGTTATTTTTTGTAAAACGAATATTTCAGCTTCCAGAATCACGCATCAAGCGTTCGTCGATTCCGTTCGCCCATGGTTGCAAGATCGCTTCTGGTCCCCCAGGGGACAGCGGCGGCAGCCAGGCCCGTCATATCCAGGAGTATCGGGCGGCTATCTGCCTCGGTGTCTGTCGGAGCCCGCCGGCAGCACAAACACGTGCTGTGCGAGGACCCGCCTACTCGAGAGAGGCGGCTATCGGCCCGCCCAGTGTCCGAGCCATAGACGCGCGGTAACAAGCCGTATCACCGGCATCTGAGGCAAGAGGGTCACTCTACAGGATTACGGCGGTGTTCACATCATTCGGACATCACTGTCAGTCAAACGACAAGCCTCGACTTCCTGGTTCACGTTCAAAGCGTGGCACGGCGTTTTTTCCCCTCTCAAACGTACTTTTAATATCAACGCATTGAATCTATTGAATGATGTTACCTGTGCAGTGTGCAACCGCACGTTACATGAACACTGACCGGTAAATCTAAGATAATCTGGTAACTCAGCACATTTCATGATGATTCGGGTTTCTCGAAGCAGCGAATGTAGAGGCGATTTGGCGCTCAAATTCAGCAGATTAGATCAGCCTCTTTTTCACAGGTCACTCGAAACGTGTTTTGAACACAAGCGTGTCCCATTAGCCAACTGAACCTCAAGCTGACACAACTCGGCGATATCTGCCTCAATATACCTTATCAAGCGCTGAATACCAAACAAACTAAATAAGTAGACTATTCACCACCACCCACCCAACACGAGTGGCCTTCCAGTGCCATCACCTCTCGCATCTTCATCTGTGCCGTGTCGCACGGGCCTACCTCTCGCCACACCTGCGCTCCTACCCGGCACGCACCGGCCGCGTGGCCCGGCAGCCCGGGCCGGCCGAGACGCGGGCCGCCGCCGCCCCGTCCATCCGCCCGGCCGCCCGGGGCGCTATCGGCCGCCACAATCGGCGAGGTTGGCCCGGTCGGAGATTACGTGGCCGGGCCCGCCACTCGGCAGACGTCTGTCCCAACAATAAAACGCCGTATCAGCAGCTCACCACCCCCGATAGGCGCAGTCACGCTCCTCGCACCAGATACGCCTGCTGACGTCCCGATGCCGCCCACACATACAGACGCGATTGCAAGGCTCGCCGTTCGGCGGCGGACGGGGCAGTGCCAGCCTTAATGGGCCCGGCCACTCGACAGAATATGTCTGACCCAGCTTCAAACGAATTTCAAGAGGCGATTCAAAATCAATTTTAAGCCCATAAAGCCAAGCTTGCATGGCAACAGCAAAGGCAACTGATAAAACCATGACAAGAGCGGAGCGCACTGACGAATTCATCCCGACCAGCACGCCTCGCGGGCTTCCACAGGTCTGAGGTCATACTCCGGGTCCGGGACCGGGTGAAGACTCATTCCCGGAACACAGCAGCCCGGAACTCTCCGTCTCCGCACCGGAGGGACTCTGGCTGGTCCGCCAGCACCCGCAGCCCGCGGATCCCGACAGTTCCAGACCGGTCCGCCGGCCGGACACGACGCGGCGCTGATGCCGTCAGAGCAGCCAGGAACGCACGGAGCACCCCCCCCCCCCCCACACACACACACACACCGCCACAAGCTGACGACACCGAGAGCACACACGGAGACGGAGACACGCCGCCACTCGTCGCTGGATAGGTCGGCGGTTAGAAGATAGAGACTGGAACTGAGCGCGACACCGTCAAACTCACAGCCAACTGGCTACTGTGGCATTATGTAGCACCAGTGCACAGAATATGTTTGCTATGAGAATTGTATGATACAAAACGATACTTGTCCGTTTGTTAGGACTTCGAAGATGCTCCCATCTTCTCAATGTTTATTTTGTGTGAAACGTCTGGTGCTTAAACATACTGTTAGTGTAATAAACAGGTTAACAAGCAGGAGACCAAAACAGTAAAGAAAAGAACGAGGTAACAAAAATTATTTTACAAGATAGTGCTTTCCGATGATGCAATAGTTCTTTGGATACCATGAATTACTTTGCGCCGAAACTCCAAAACCAGTCGTTAACAGATACGCTTATCAGGAGCATTAAACCAACTTCCGGTACTCGTGCACCTTGACCGCGTGTCCGTCTTTCTTTCCAGCCAGGCAGTGCAGTTCAGAGGCGCAGCCAGACCTTCGGCAAGGGAGGGCACGGCATCCCCAGGAGCCCCCTCGGCAAAGATCGCCTGAAAAATGTCGCGAAAAATATCTCCCCAGAATTTGGCCACTATATTTTGCAGGGACCCAAAAAATAGTCGCTAACAGGAACGTCGATGATTTGTGTGTGAAAATCGGCCCCATCGGAAGGGGGCACTACCCCTGTGCCCCCTGGTTGCGCACCTGGTGCAGTTACAACTCGCACGGCAAGTGAGCCCGGGAAGTTGAAGACAGGTCACGAAAGAGTGGCGCAATCTGGCGTAATGACTGGTCGACGTTTTAGTGCACCGCTCGCCGCTGATAACTCAATTTAGCACACCCTTCTGCACATACAGGGCACTGGTGATAGTGTTGCTGCAGGTTGAGGGCATGGCGTGCCGAACACCAGGACATGGCGTGCCGAACACCAGGACATAGCGTGCCGAACACCAGGACATAGCGTGCCGAACACCAGGACATAAAGCGTGCCGGAACACCAGGACATTAGCGTTGCCCGAACACCAGGACAGTTAGCGGCCCGAACACCAGGACATAGCGTGAACCGAACACCGGACCATAGCGTTGGCGAACACCAGACCATGGCGTTACCGAACACCAGGACATAGCGTGCCGAACACCAGGACATAGCGTGCCGAACACCAGGACATAGCGTACCGAACACCAACGGCAAAGTCAAGTTCTTAAGTAGCGTGAAGTCCTGCTGACGGATTTAATATTTTTCCAAAGAAATGCCCGTATCTAAACTCACAAAAGAAATCGTTAATGGACCACCTTATTTGGGTTAATGGACCACCTTATTTGGACCAACTCGACACACCGAAAATGTACAGCAGCTTCGCAACAGAAGTTGCTCGACTAAACTGCTGACACCTGAAACCACTAGCCAATTCCGAATAAAACGCTGAGAGCTGCACACAGGTGAGGCTTTCCCGTTAGAGAGCGCGATTACAGCCGGGAGAACAGACTGATCACGTCATTACCGGCGCGGAATCGTGAACTATCTGTTTGGCATCGGATGATGACGGAATGGAACAGGCCGTTCACGTAAGAGATGCTACCCAGCGACCCACATCCTCCCCGCTCCATTGCAGCCGGTGTGGAGGGGGAAATCCCGACAGCGACGGGTTTCTGTGATTGGTCAACGGTCGTGACACCGCTCCCCTGCCCAGTCTCGGCTCCAGTGATGACCGCCACAGCCTAGCGCCTGGCAGCAGCTCTCAGAATTCATAATGTATCTGGCCTATGACCTGCGATGCCTGCGGTGTCTGTGCATTAAGCTGTGCGTTCCGATGCTTGACTAAAAACATTCAAGAGGATTAGCACAGAAGATCACCACCCAATTCAAATGTGACTACTACACAGCTGTATATATATATTTTTTATATAAATTTAGTCCGAATGTTTTGATGGGATGGATCCCCGAGATCAGGACCCACGCTAAGCTAAGCTTGTTGCGCAGGCCCTAACCCCAGCATCCGACCACGCAATTCCAGTCACCGGCAGAATAGAGACTCCAGCCAATCGACGTACTTATGGCACAAAACCCCGTGACGTCAAATTCAAGGGATTCTGGCTAGAGTATGACGTCACAAAGCGACGTCTGTATCATAGGAATGCTGAACGCCTGGTATGTTACACTCACGGCACATCAGTGCAGAGCGGAACTGTTACGCATCCATCCCCATAGCCGTCATGATATGTGGCGATCCGACCCGCCGTCGCGTCTCCGTTGGTACGACTAAACCAACACCTTTCCTTCTCCTGGGGATGGAGCCCACTGAAAGCTCGCGCCACTTAACGGGTGTCTGAACGGAGCGTCGCAATAGTACATTGTCAGCTAAATCGGTCTTGTGTTACCAGTAACTGGTCCTGTCCATAATGCCAACGCATATTGAGATCGAGAGCAAGCTCGGCATCCGTTTTTTGTCATGGCGGAATGGGGGCTGGAAGCATTCTTTAAACAAATCCAGAGCTTGCCATTCTACTGGACATTAACCCTCAATTGCATCTTCTGTTTACCCTAAACTACTCTTTTGCAATTTGTATCTGTACGACAGTATGTAATTGTGCATTTTGTACGTGAACACTTTATGTGTGATGCGACTTAAGTATACAAGCTGGGCATAGACACATGTATAAAAGGGTGTTTCATGAAAAAGTGTGTTCTGCTTAGGTGATATCTGCAGAATTAAGAAATCCGTAAAATTTGTCACGTTTAATGCTGTTAAGAAAAAGCGCTGAGTGTGAGCCAGCTGCGAGAGCCTGTCAGAGGCCTAGCCAAGTTTGAGCCGGCTACGACTTGCCTCACCAACCGACTGCCCGAAAGCACTCTCTTGAAATCGCTTCGCGGACCTGCTTGCTTTGTTACATTAATTTTGACCTGTTGCAATATCTGTCTCTGTTGCCACCGGCGGCTGCTGAGCGGCGCCGCCGGGCCGCGGTGGGCGGCCGTAGCGGTCCGCAGCGCCACGTGGGCCTGGGGCGAGGCTGCTGGGACGGGGCTGGCGTGCGTGCCTGTGATTGGTCGCTGGTGTCTCGCGCCGCGGGGCATCAGCGAGGTTACCTCGGGCCGGCGCGCCACTCGTCGGTGGACTGTCTGGCTGGGTCCGGTGCGGACCGGACTCGTTTCATGTCGCGGTTGTTTTGGTGTCTGAATGTATGGGTCACAATATACCCGAGTGACAAAATCAGGTGTTGTGCGGTGAGGTGTCGGAGGTGATGACGTGAGAAGTGACAAACGGAGGTGCAATCGGAGGCAGCAGCAAGCCTTGAGAGTTTAGTGTGATGCATCCCGTCCTACGATCCGGGGTACCCAATCATTGTTCCAGCCTCATCTGGGGTGAGTGAGGGGGTGGCCACGTGTCTCGCCATCGGAGACATTGGGGCTTGAACTCGTTTCGCCGTGTCTCGCCATCGAGGCGCGGGGGAAACGGGGCCTCTTTTCATGCAAAAGGGTCCGACCATCGGCTTCGGCTTAACCTCGCCATCGAGGCGCCGAAGTATCCGGTAGATCTGTCGGATCTCAAAGCGCTCTCGCGCCTCCGAGGGGCTTGTGATAAGTCAGCGACTTCCGTTTTTATACTCACGCATCCTTACCTGACCCAGAACATCCTTCTCCGCCATTTTAACCAGTCAGTCATGCAATCCATTTAAGTGTCGTCAGCGTATGTATACCAGAGGACATCGTGCGGCAGTCCTCATTTCCTTTTGTTTTAATTTTATTTTAATTTTCTGTTTGAACAAGCATGAAGCAGGGTCTCGCGGGGCGCGTCGCGGAGATATAGGGCAAGACGGTGGTGAGAACAATGTGCAAATTTTCAGCCTCATCAACCGAGTAGTTACGAATCAAGTAAGCCTCTAAAAACCATGGCTTCAATCGGACCGCTCATGAGTAGATTCTCCCAATAGTTGACAGCAAACCACACGTCCGTTCGGCAGAGAATGAACTTATCCGCACTCATTATTATGTTTTGGGGGTGCCGACAACAAAGGCCAATTTGCGCCCATAGCATGCAGTTTGACTATTCATCGAGACAAGAATATCACCAATAAGTCGATATCGCGGATGAATAAAAATATGCGGCCGTTCTAAACCCAGCGAGAATCATCATCATCTGATGATGATGATGATGATGATGATGATGATGATGATGATTGGGGTTTTAGGGCGGACCAACAGCGAAGGTCACATGCTTGGAGACATCTTAAGATGAATAGAATAAGATAATAAGAAGACATCTTAAGATGTCTTGGAGTCATCGTTGATAAGATGTGTCCAAAATAACGTGCCCGCTTGCCGGCGAACTGAGGACAAGTGAGTATGACATGCGAAACCGCAAAGGGCTCGTTGCAGCCAGAGCAAGTGGGTCTATCCTGACCACAAAGCAGGTATCAGAGTGTTGCGTACGTGTGGCCGATCCGCAGCCTACAAAGAGCGACCTCCTCCTGCCTTCTTTTACTTGAACTCGATAGCCAAGGATTGAGAATGGGTTTGAGCTCTCTGAGTTTGCTTGACCTATGTGCAACCCACACGCACGCTGCCACTGGGACTGCACGAAGATTATCCGCACTCCAATGCTTGCTAGACACTATCGGATGGCAGGAAAAGCAACGCTCCGTTGTAAGTCACGGTTATTGAAGGCGCATCTGTCATAACCATGCAGGTGATTGTTCAAAATTACTCAAAGAGAGACGGGGGGAATTTTGGGGGGCGCTAAGCTCATTAAGGCTATCAAGCGCAAAGAGAGAGACCACGATTCGCAATAGCATCGTGGTGCACCACTAAAATGCGGCATGCCCATGGGAGATCATGACTAGCCTAACATAAACATACTGCAAAGCTAATAAATGACTCACAGTCAACCAGCAGAGACTGCTGAGTCAATGAAGCCAGCTTACAACTGGCATGACTCACCTGCCAGACCTGTACTCGAATATATAGAAGTAGCGAGCATCAGGTCACTCTCATCAACTACTCAAACCCCGCGCTCCGCATGCTGCAGTACTCACCCTGCTCTCGGGTATTTTGTACTCGATTTTCAGCATCTCCATGGCGTTGATCATGCTCTGCATTGCCATGAAGATGTTCTGGTAGACGAGCTTGGTGAAGCCCCGTCGATCCTCATCCGTGTAGCCCACACCGTGGATGATGCGCATCTGCTTAATGAAGGTCGACTTGCCCGACTCTCCCGTTCCTGCAGAGGAACAGAAGGATTATCAGCGGTGCCACAGGGCACAGAAGGATTATCAGCGGTGGTTCCCTGGGCACACGTAGAGTGTATCGTGGTGAAGGCTCGGCTGCCGACACGGGCCCAGACACCCGACTGGATGGATGCATGCCGCCGCCACACCGGCGAACAGCAAGGATAGTCAGCGGTTGCCGACAGGGCACGCAAGGATTGTCAGCGGCAGTATACTAGTTGCGCGATGCGAGCCGCCAGAAGCCTTAGATTTGGAATCGGAGGAGTCTCGGAGAGGCACTCACAGGCAACAGCAATCATCAAGCACTAAATATGCCCGTTGCAACTTCTACCAGCGTCCGGGATTTCTCCCTATTGTCTGAGCCTGTTTTGGTTTGCCTTTTGCTATCAAATAAACGTTTCCTATAAATAGCGCTGAGATCCATTTTTCGGATCCCTGATCCGATCGGCATCATCTTGTATCTCGATGTAGGGTGTGATTTATTACATTCTTGAATACAGTATAGGTTCGGCATTTCGACGCACAAACTTTGCACATGGACAAAAGTACAGAGACACGGAGCAATTAGTTCGCACGGGATGGCTATACGCATATCACACCCCCACACCATACTCATTTAAGGGCCAAAAGCCTGGGGCAGTGGAACATGTCTGGTCAGCGGTGCAAAAGGACACGCAAGATAGTCAAAGCGGTGGCAAGGGCACAGAAGGATAGTCAGCGCTGCCACAGGGCAACAGAAGCGATGGTCAGCGCTGCACAGGGCGCAGAGGATGGTCAGCGGTCGGCCACAGCGGCAGCAGCAAGGATGGCCAAGCGGTGCCACGGGCACAGAACGGATAGTCAGCGCTGCCACAGGGCACAGAAGGATAGTCAGCGGTGCCACAGGGCACAGAAGGATAGTCAGCGGTGCCACAGGACACAGAAGGATAGTCAGCGGTGTCACAGGACACAGAAGGATGGCCAGCGGTGCCACAGAGCACAGAAGGATAGTCAGCAGTGTCACAGGGCACAGAAGGATGGTCAGCGGAGCCAAAGAAGGATGGTCAGCGGTGCCACAGGGCACAGAAGGATAGGTCAGCGCTGCCACAGGGCGCAGAAGGATGGTCAGCGGTGCCACAAGGACACAGAAGGATAGTCAGCGGTGCCACAGGGCACAGAAGGATGGTCAGCAGTGCCAAAGGGCACATAAGGATGGTCAGCGGTGCCACAGGGCACAGAAGGATGGTCAGCGGTGCCACAGGGCGCAGAAGGATGGTCAGCGGTGTCACAGGGCACAGAAGGATAGTCAGCGGTGCCAAAGGACACAGAAGGATAGTCAGCGCTGCAACAGGGCGCAGAAGGATGGTCAGCGGTGCCAGAGGGCACAGAAGGATAGTCAGCGGGGCCACAAACGCAGCAGTGTGCTTACAATGGTGACACACTTAACAAAAACAGCTTAAACTACTTGCTTGCACTTAAGTTTGAATTACATTTATCCCTTTCCTTATAGCAATGCTCATGGCACTCCCCCCCCCCCCCAGAAAAAATCAGAACATTCGACATGCTTTGCAGTCATTTTGAGCATACAATTGACAGTTAAATAACTCATAATGAATGGGAGAGGGTGGGAGAAGGTGTTGTGGTGAGGGGTATCAGGGTAAGGATGGCGTGGTCAGGGGTGATACTTAACAGGGGAGGGTGGTGTGGTCAGGGATGACATGAGAGGGTGTTGTCAGGGGTGACATGGGAGGGTGGTGTGGTCAGGGGTGGCCTGGGAGGGTGGTGTGGTCAGGGGTGACATGGGAGGCTGGTGTGGTCAGGGGTGACATGGGAGGGTGGTGCGGTCAGGGGTGACATGGGAGGGTGGTGTGTGGTCCAGGGGTGAACATGGGAGGGTGTTGTGGTAGGGGTGGACCCATTGCGAGGGTGGTGTGGTACTCAAGGCGGTGACAGGCGGACGGTGGTGTTGGTGGTTCAGGGGTTGATAGGTGAGTAGGGTAGGGTGTGGTCGGGGTGACATGGGAGGGTAGTGTGGTCAGCGGGTGACATGGGGGGTGGTGTGGTCAGGGTGACAATGGGAACGGGTGGTGTGGATGCAGCGCGGTGACATGGGGAGGGGTGTGTCGGTGGTCAGCGGGGTGACACTGGGAGGGTGGTGTGGTCAGGGTTGATATGAGAGGGTGGTGTGGTCAGGGGTGACATGGGAGGGTGGTGTGGTCAGGGGTGATATGAGAGGGTGGTGTGGTCAGGGATGACAGGGGAGGATGGTGTGGTCAGGGGTGATATGAAAGCGTGTTGTGGTCAGGGGTGACATGGGAGGGTGTTGTGGTCAGGGGTTGCGCATTGAGGAGGTGTGGTGTGGCTCCAGGGCCGTGGCCGCCACCCCAGGGGAGGGTGATGTGGTCAGGGGTGATATGACGGGGGTGCGTGTGGTCAGCGGGTGACATGGGAGGGTGGTACGTGGATCAGGGGGTGAAATGGGAGGGTAGGTCGTGGTCAGGGGTGAGATTATGATGAGGGTGTGGGACGTGTCCCAGCGGGTGCACATGGGAGGGTGGTGTGGTTAGGGGTTGACATGGGGGGGGTGGTGCGTGGTCAGGGGTGACAGGGCGAGGCGTGGCTCGCGATCGTCCAGGGGTGATATGAGAGCCGTGCTTCACGTTGCTGGTCCGGATAGTGACAGTGTGGTAAGGGGTCGTGTTGGTGGTTCAAGGAGGGGTGACATCGGAGGGTGGTGGTGTCCAGGGGTGACAGGGGAGGGTGGTGTGGTCCAGGGGTGTATATGAGAGGGTGGTTCGGCTCGTCGCCAGGGGTGGCAACATAGGGAAAGGGTAGTGTGGTCAGGGGTGACATGGGAGGGTGGGCTGTGGGAGGGTACAGGGTAATATGAGAGGGTGGTGTGGTCAAGGGGTGACATTGGGAGGGTGGTCGTCGGTCAGCAGGGCGACATGGGAAGTGGTGGGTGTGGTCAGGGGGTGATATAGAGGGTGGTGTGGTCAGGGGTGACATGGGAGGGTGGTGTGGTCAGGGGTGACCTCGAGAAGCGTGGTGTGGTCAGGGGTGACCATGCGGAGGGTGGCTGTGCGCTCAGGGGTGACAGGGGAGGTGGTGTCGGTTAGGGGTGAAATGCGGAGGGTAGTGTGGTCAGGGGTGGATATGCAGAGGGTGCGCCGTGGGCAGGGGTGAATGGGCACGGGTGGTGTGGTAGGGGTGACACTGGAGGAGGGTGGTGTGGTCAGGGGTGACATGGGAGGATGGTGTGGTCAGGGGTGATATGAGAGCGTGTTGTGGTCAGGGGTGACATGGAGACGAACTGTGTTGTGGTCCAGGGGTGTACAGATGCGGAGGTGGTCGCGTGGTCAGGAGTGGGCGCCACCTTCAGCTGTGATGGTCTGGGGCGTTGAGAACGAGGGGAGGGTGGTGTGGTCAGGGGTTGATATGAGAGGGTGGTGTGGTCAGGGGTTGACAATGGGAGGGTAGTGGTGGTCAGGCGGGGTTGATATGAGACGGGTGGTGTGGTAGGTGACACTGGGAGAGGTGGTGTTGGTCCCAAGGGGTGACCATGGGAGGGCTTGGTGTTGGTCAGGGGTGAATATGAGAGCCGTGTTGTGGTCAGGGGTGACTGGGAGGGTGTTGTTGGTCAGGGGGTGGACAGGGAGGGTGGGTGTGGTCAGGGGGACCAGGGAGGGTTGGTGTGGTCGGGGTGATATGCAGACGGGTGGCGGTGGTCAGGTGAACATGGAGGGTGGGTGTGGTTAGGGGTGGACACTGGGAGGGTGGTGTGGTCCAGGGGTGACAGGGGAGGGTGGTGGTGGTCAGGGGGTGATTATGAGAGCGTTTTTGTGGTCAGGGGTGACATGGGAGGGTGCTTGTTCGTCAGGGTGACATGGGAGGGTAGTGGTGGTCATGGCGAGGGTACATGGGCAGGCGTGGTGTGGTCAGCGTGGACATGGAGCGGTGGTGGGGTCAGCGGGTTGACATGGGAGGTGTCGTGGCAGGGCGTGACATGCGGAGGCGTGTTGCTGGTCCAGGGTGCACATGGAGGGTGGTGTGGTCAGGGGTGAAACAGGGGAGGGTGGTGGTGGTCAGGGTGACATGGGCAGGGTGGTGTGGGTCCGGGTGATATAGAGCGCGTGTTGTGGTCAGGGGGTGACATGAGGACGGGCGTGTTGTTTGGTCCGGGGTGCCATGGAGGGTGGTTGTGGTCAGGGGTCGACATGGGAGGGTGGTGTGGTCAGGGCGTGAACATGCGGAGGGCTGGTGTGGTCAGGGTGACATGGCGAAGCGGTGGTGGTGGTTTAGGGGTGACATGGAGGCGTGGTTGTGGTCAGGGGTGAACATGGGAGGCGTGGTCGTGGTCAGGGGGTGTATGAGCAGCGTGTTGTGGTCAGGGGTGGGACATGGGAGGGTGTTGTGTCGCAGGGGTAACATGGGCGGGTGGTGTGGTCAGGGTGAACCAGGGGAGGGTGGTGTGGTCAGGGGTGACAGGGGAGGGTGGTGTGGTCAGGGTGGGTATGAGACGGGTGGTGTGGTGGGCGCGGTGAACCATGGGAGGGTGGTTTGTGGTTAGGGGTGACATCGGGAAGGGTGGTGTGGTAGGGGTGAATTATGGAGAGGGTGGTGTGGTCAGGGTGACCAGGGGAGGGTGGTGTGGTCCAGGCGGTGAGCTAATGAAGAGGGTGGTGTGGTCAGGGGTGACCACTAGGAGGGGTGAGTGTGGTTGATGGGGGGGTGAATGGGAGGCGGGTAGGGTGTGTGGTAGGGGCGTGAATGAGAAGGTGGGTGTGGTCCAGGATGGTGAACATGGGAGGGTGTGTGGTCAGGGGTGTATGGGAAGGGTGGTGTGGCTAGGGGTGACCTGGGAGGGTGGCGTGGGTCAGGGGTGACTATGGGAGGGCGCGTGCGACTGTGGTAGGGGTGATAGTGAGAGGGTGGTGTGGTAAGGGGTGGAACATGGCGGAGGCTGCTGGCATCGTGGTCCAGGGGTGATATGGGAGGCCGTGGTGTTGATCAAGGGGTGACATGGGAGGATTGTCAGGTAAGGGTGACAGGGAAGGGTGGTGTGGCACTGTGCAGGTCAGTCAGCGTGGTGATAGTGACAGGGCAACAAAAACATTGATTGAACAAAAACATTGATTGAGGCATTCATGATCACAGATATTATGTTGTTTGTATTTGCTATCAGTCTACATATACCATGAATTTAGGTTGCACTGTAAATCAGATATCTATACTTGAAATTATTATTTGTATTCTTATTTTTGTGATTATTCATTCTTAAAAGCTTCTGGAAATGGTATTACATTACAAAGCATGCTAGTTTGCAAGTTGACTGAAAACTAAAACAGAATACTCTAAATTGATGAAGCATGCCTATGCAATCACAAAAGTAATTGAAAGTTAATGTTCATGTGAAAGAAGATTGAATAATAGAGCCTAAATCTAAGAGCAGCTGGATTCTTAATGAAAACATGATAAAGTTGCAAGTGTAACAATCCGCATAAGAATGAACACAACAATTTACATACAAATATTACAATAAGTACCTAGGTACTCATAATGCATGCATATCTTAACTGGTAAGAATGGTCAAGGGGCTACTCGTGCTTTGAAACGAAATCACAAGTGGAATCACACAGAATGGATGCATATCCCTAATCCCCAGCAAGGACCATTAGGCACATATGATAGTAACATTTGAATGTGTTATTAACATATTACAGGTGGGTTAACAGCGATACCAAGAAAAAAACAGCAGAGCATTTCTTGTGGCATGTAAACATTTGATTAATAAGGCCTCAATCCTTACCCAACAAAAGCAGTTTAAGCTCTCTCCGGGCATCTCTCTTGTCTCTTTTTAATTGTTTCTCAATTTCCTGATTGATTCTAATCTGCTGTATAGCTTCTTCCGACAAACAGCAAGTGAACATCGTAGGTCGGTATGGCTGAGCGCGGCTTCCCTACGCCGACGTCTTGGAGTTCGCCTGGTTCTCCGCGCTCTAACACTTCATCACTTGAAAAACGAAAATAAAAAGATTCGTGGCATGTCCACGAGTTGGCACACCACCCTGTCTTATCTTCCACGGGTCACATAAATGAAAATCGGATCTATCACGAATCCAAATACCATCCTTCACGACACCAATATCTCGCTTGGGTGTGGACTGGCCAATGGTGGATGCCGTCAGTTCGGGGCGGGTCTGGCAGGAAAGCCCGGGGTGGTTGTATCTCAAATTACAAGACCTAGGCAGGCTTCTTCGCCACCCCAAATTAAAGACAATACTTCCTTAAAATGAGAAATGAAATATTGAAACTATGACCCCGTCAAATAATCGAAAACTAGCAACTTTTAATCAATACTTTAGAGGGCAACGCACAGCTGAAAGAACAGCCCATTTGCAGGGTGACATCTAGTGACAAAAATAATAACTTTGGTTTACCAAAGCAGTGGCCAGGTGACCGATCCCTTCCGTGCTTCAAATAATTTGTAATTCGTACTTATGATTTATGAATATTGCAATGTGGGCGGTTTAAGTTACTTTTTATTATTTCTATGTACCAATGAATCATGTTAATGTTAATGAGCTTGCTTAGGTCAACGTTCACTCACTTTTAACAATCGAAAACTTGGTACTGACATCTCGAATGGCAGTCAAGAAACATTTGTTTGCAGGAAGCTTGAAGCATTCCATCAATTTTAGCATTCAATTAATTTCAACATACATATAAAGTGTTGACAAAATTTACCATTTTAACCTAATTCTTGAAATTTCCCGTCAGCACTTCTTGAATGGAAAGACAGTGTATCTCAGTGTGAAATGTCTTACTTTGAAGGCTTTGGAAATTGGAATGTCTTTAGTTTTGAGCTTTCCGCTGTCTTTGCTCAAGTTTTGTTTTATTTTTGTATTAGCATTTAGCTATGTATTTTATGGTATATTCAATTTTCAAGTTGAATTTCAGTGCATTCATTGAACTTCCAAAAACCTGCAGTACTTTAGGTCATGCAGCCACTCCTGCACATTGGACGACAAAAGCTGCGCATAAGTGTATCGCGCCCACTGAACTCTAAAGAGAATCGCGCCGATCTATCTGTATAAAGGCTAGTGGCAGTGTATGCCAACAAATTTGCTGAAGTTATTAGGTTGTTGAAACGCGTGTAGTCACTTTAAAGCTTACTTTCTTATGTATCTACGGTCTTTCTATCTTGCATATTTTAGCCTCGATACACGCAGTTAGCGAGGTCAATTGATTGTATTTTGTTGTATTTCCCCAATCTGCACTTACAAATAATGAATTGGGAAAAACTTGGGTCGTTGTGACCTGCTTTGCGAGAATCTCTGATAGAAAAATGCCTTTTTCTCGCTAGACACATGAACATGTTGTTATGAGCAATATAGAAGTTCGCCATCGGGGCATGGATAGCCATTGAATTGTCTTCTAAGTCGAAACAGTATTTCTAGGACCTGTTAATGTAAAGATAAAATTATATTTTTTAATCAGTCCCCATTTGTGATACTAATTAACATCATCCAATGCTATAGTCTTAAATTTCAATATTTAGTACCTAGATATTGAAATTGAGAAGTATCTTGATAAGTAACTTCTTGGCCTTTGGTAAAGCATTGGTGTGTGATTCTGGCTCTGCCCCTTTGAGTGTTTCCGGGTTATTGAAAGGTGAATCAATTCCTTTGTTTTGCAAAACAAAGTTTTGTCTATTGAGATTTGAGACAGTTGAAGGCAATTTCGGTTATTCCTCATCGGCAATTTCAATGGTAAGGCATTCTCACAATGGATTGATGGTAGGGTAAACATCCATATTGAGACATGTTAATTCATCAGACTTGTCGTGCTGTTTTCTGTGTAGATGATACTAAAAGTAGGTAACTTTCAATATATCAATACTGAATACTGATGCATCAAAGAATGTCAATTGCATGAAATATGGTGATTTGTCAGGTTGGTGATACCAATATGGTCATTTACCCTATTTTAATGACTTTATCAGTGAATATTCCATCTCTACTACATTGAATTTATGACTACAACAGTTTGCAGATTTGTTAGTCGGACCAGCCATTTTGGTGTTGTGATGTGTGAGTGTTGTTCTGTTTAAAGGGAGTTTGCCTACTCACATAGGTCATGTGGAGTTGTTGACACTGGTCTATAGAACATATTTGTATTAATATAGCTATACACTTCAATTTGACAGTTGTACTCTAGTTGCTCTAGTCGTGACAGTTTTACTATATTCCAAATTTGCCAAGATGATGTTGGCAACACAAAATTATCATTATTTGCCAGAGAGCCTTCACTACTAGAAGCATTGCCCTTATATTGCAATGCTAGCATATATTTTTAACACTGGCCAATAGAAACCAGCTTGTGCGCGCTGATACTATAGCAGCTGCCGAACAGAGCCTCAATAACTATTTTACACTGTTTGTATGGGATTGCTTGTTGTCTTTGGTGTGCCATTCTAGTAACATCTTCTTTCCTCTGTTTATAGTGGCAATTGTTTATGGATTTTGAAACAAAACATATGCAAAACAGAATATAAGTAAAAATTAAACTATATGGGCTTCATTTTTTAAATAGTTTGTAAACCAACCTAAGTTGGCAAGGCATATGCCTACTCTAAACTGAACTTTGGAAATGGTCACACTAACTTCTTAAACATCTTTCAAATTATCAAAATTGTAAACCAAGTCAACCTGGTATATTGATATGTGGATGAGTTAACTGTTAACCCACTTCTGAAAAACCTCTATTTTTGCAGAGCGTAGAAGAGGTGGATGTTGTGGACAGTTGGGAAGAGGCAGCTGATTCTGGGGTAAGTTATTACATACCTAGGAGGTGCTGTCATTGTCACAAGGTTTATAACTGATTGAAACTAGAGATGAAGCAATCTAATGCCAGATTTCAAGCTTACCAAAATGCATGAAGTCTTGAATAGTCATAGTTGTTAATTCAAAAGTATAAATAAGTATATCATTATAAATATTAAGTAATGTGGGTTCATTCTAAATCAGAAGTAGTGAGGGGTGTGTTGGCCAACACTGAACCTGTGTAAAATGTGTAATCACTGTCAAGGGTGTTCAAAATTAGATGTGGCGTTTGGCAGTGGCGTGCCCATATTATCATAGCTCAAATGACTATCTGTGGCTTTGCGGCCTATGAAGCTTTTGACTCTATATTCTGCAGACCTGGAAAAGAAGAGCAAGCTTTGTTTTTTATGGCTAGAGTTTGCACTTCTTATAGTACAGAATATCTGTATTGACTATTGCTGTGGCTAAGACTGTGAAATGAATAATCTCCAGTCACAAAACATATTTTCAGCACCTCAGCTCTTCTGTCATATTTTTTTTTAAGGCAGCATATTATTACCATGCTTCCATTCTGAGAAGCCATTCGCACAGCAGTTGCGGCTCCTGTAAACCACAAATCCTCATGAGAAGCCATTCTAAGTGTCTGTCTCTGCCCCGTCCCGTGCGTGCAGAGGAAAGCAGCAGGTGGAGCACAGCGAGCCGGAAGAACTCTCTGAACCACCTGGCCAGAGGAAGTGGACACTGCGCACCACCTTCCCTGCGGTCTCAGTCGGGAGCAAACAATAGAACTGCGTTGGAGCACAGAAGGAGTGTGCTGAAGGTGAACTAAAACCGTTTGCAGGGCACTAAGCGGAACCGATCAGCGGAAAAGAAGCTTGCCCGAGTCACCGGAAGTAGATCACATACGTATCGGAAGTCAAGCGTCAGCTTCGTCTGCGGTCATGTCGAAGCGGAAGGGCGTCAGCGCGGAGGAGAAGCGGACTCGGATGCTGGACCTGCTGTACGAGCGGCAGGACTTCTTCCAGCTGAAGGAGCTGGAGCGGCTCGGCCCGAAGGAGAAGGGTGTCGTCTCGCAGTCGGTCAAGGAGGTGATACAGGGCCTGGTCGATGACGGTCTGGTCGACACGGACAAGGTCGGCACGTCCGTCTACTTCTGGGCGTTCCCCAGCAAGGGAGCGGCCGCTCGGAAGCGGAAACTCGGGACGCTGGAGGCGCAGCTGGCGCAGACGCGGCAGAAGCGGCGCACTCTTGAGACCCAGCTGGCTGAGGCCGGTGTCGGGCGAGAGCAGGGCGAGGACCGTAATCAGCTGCTGCAGCAGCTGGCGAATAGTCAGAAACGAAGGGCGGAGCTGGACGCGGAGGTCGCCAAATACAAGGACTGTGACCCGGAGGCGCTGGAGGCGATGAGGCAGGAGTCAGCGACAGCCACAGAGGCGTCCAACCGCTGGACGGACAACGTGTTCAACATCAAGACCTGGTGCAAGCGCAAGTTTTCCATGGAGGAATCGGTGATTGACAAACAGTTCGGAATCCCGGAGAACTTCGATTACCTGGAGTGATCGAGATGAATGTGTTTTCATTTCCTGTGCTGATTGCAGAAGGAGATATATGTTTATTGCGGTATAAGCTCATGTTCATTCTGACGTGTTCGTGATATGGAGCTGTAAAACTTGCATTTACTTTGAAACTGTGCTTCCCGTTCTGGTAGTCTCTTCCTGAGGGTGTGGCAATGCTCCTTTCATTCACTAGCTGTTAGTTCATGTGCTTGCCATTGTTTGGGAACAATACATGCATTTTTGATATTGTGTTTGCTGTTTGTAGATGTATTAGCAATGCTCCTTGTACTACTCGAATTAAATACAAAAGCACAAGCTGCTCATTCGCTTGATAAATTGACTTAACTTAACATTGATAAATGGACTTAACATTTACTTTACTAAATTATGCTGGCCAACAGAAATTGCGCGATCGGGTGGTGAGGTCAGGACCAGCGCAACAAGCTCTGCTTAGCGCGGGTCCTGACCTCGGACAGCCATCCACACACAACATTCGGACTAAACTGATTTAAAAAATCCTCCGTATTAAACTTGCCAATGACATTCATATATGTGTTACATATTTTTTGGAGAATACAGATTGCTCATATTCAGGTGACGTTCAGTACAAAGTAATTACCGCAAATGAGGTACCGTGACAGTCCAGATAGGCCCATAGTGTGTGATTGATGGCGTTACCGTCAGAATTGTCTCTCGGAGAGGAAGCTTGTGGCCTGATAGACTGATCTGATGACTTGACTGACATTTATCTGATGTTCAGTTCAGTGACGTCGTTACTCGTTAGCCAGTGCCTAATGTCTCGTTACACAGATTGCACTACCAAACTAATTGCTGCCGAAATAACACCGTCGCAGTCATGCACTGTCAGAGCCCCCCCCCCCCCCCCCCCCCACCACACACACACACACTTCCTTCCACATATACACACACACGCACACTACCACCGCTGCAGCCGCCTGATCGTAACAGTCGGCTGCGTCCACTTCCCGCGTCTCCCAAATGAGGCTGGACGCACTTAACTGGCAGGCGCGTCATATCGAGTCGGGGCTAATTGTGTGCTGAATAAGGGAAAGGTTCCTGCGCAGTGCGCATGTCATTAAGTGGGCACTGTTTATATATGTCTGGTCATTTTTTCAAGCCTTGTCTTCAACTAAGTCGGTGCAATCCCATCTCTACTCATCGGTCCTGCCACTGTCATCCTGGACCAGACTCTAAACCACCCCAAACCACCGCGCCACTGTGCGTCTGGTTCAGCCACGGCGCTCGCCTGTCACTACTTGCTCTCCATCTCCTCAGAGCTTGACCATCCTGTTCACCGTCTTAAGGAGCTGCACTAACCGGGCGCAAAGTGACCTTAGCAGTCGACGCGCCCTAAAGCCCCAATAAACAAACAAGAGCTGCACTAACCGTTGCCCTCTGCCCTCTCAGGAGCTGGACCGTCAGTTGGAGCAGCTGCGGCTGAGTCGGGAGCGGCAGGCGGCGGCGTGCCAGCCGTCCCCGCAGGAGCGGCTGATGGTGCGCGTGCATGGTGAAGAGGCCGGCCGCACACAGTACGTGCCGGCCGGGCCTCAGATCACCATACTGAAGCGGCCCGACCAGGCGGGACGCGAGCGGCGCACTGACCAGGAGAAAAGTAGACAGCCGGCCAAGACCCTACAGCAGGTACGTTATACAGACCGGTCCTACCGCTCTGTTGGGACTGGGAGGGAGGCAGGTCATAAGCCGATACCCGGTCAAGATGCTGTAGCAGGTAATACCATCTGGTCTCACGATCAACTGTGTCATTCTGTCGGGGAGATATGTATAATTGGGGTGAGACGTTCATATTTCTTCGACTTTTCCTGATCCCAACGTCGGTATGACGGTTAATCCGCGGCCCTCTGAAGTCTCCAGCCGAACGTGCCCTGTTGGGGTTAAATTTTACCCCCCCCCCCCTCGATATCTTCCGAACAGCGAGAGCCGGGACCGCAATGCGGCATCGATCGAATGCTATCAATGCGACGAATATAATGCATATCCGAAATTCTTAATATAAGGTCACATGTCAGGTCACAGTCAGGTCATGGGTCAAAATTGAGGTATTTTAGTTTTTGGGACATGCTTGCCAGCCAAAGCCTTATATTGTGACTATTGACGCACAAGCGGGTATGGCTTACCTTTGTATTGGTTTGTAACTGAGATCACCATTATTGGCTATTTCGCTTTTTATCTGGCTAAAATTGGCCGTTATTAAAATGTCTTAATTACTAAGGCCGTTTTCCTAAACAACTATTCGTTTTTAGGTAATTTAATTTCAAATTGGCAAAAAGGGGTCTATGCAAGGGTTCCAGGACTCAATGGCGAATGTCATTTTGCCGAATGTTATTTTGGCGAATGCATAATGTCGAAGGACACTTTGAGGAAATGCCTTTTTCAGGACATGTAAATATGCCGAAAGCAAAACGGTGAATGCCCTTTTGTCAAAATGCCTTTTTACCGACATGTCAAAATGTCGAAGTATCTTTTTGCCGACGCGTCAAAAAGTCGAAATGTGATTTTGCTGATATGTGCAAAAGTTGGAAATGTCTTTTGCCGAATGTAATTTTGCCGACTCGTGAAAAGATCTTCGAAATGCTTTTTTGATGTAATTGTCTCGACTTGTGAAAAACTCGAAATGCCGTTTTGCCAAATGTCATTTTAACGACTTGTGAAATATTCGAAATTCATTTTTGCCGAATGTCGAATGCTATTGGTGTAATGTGCAGCAATTCTCGTCACGTGCAAATATTGTTTGTGCGCCCCAATCATCATTAGCATCAACAAGCAATCCTCCACCGGCAACCAAAGCGGAGCCGGCTATCGCTGATCATGATAGTTGGTGCACGCTCCTCACGCGATCCTGGTGGTACTCTTTTTCATTTTCCGGCTCAAGCCGGAAGCTAGCCATGACAGGGACTCGTCTATAAGGAAATTTTACATGGAGGGAAGCGGGGCTGACATGAACCTCGATACCCACATTCAAATTACCCGGCATTGACTGGGGTCTCAGTTGACCGCAATTGCCCGTGGGTGGTTATTATTGTCCCCTTCGTTATATCCGGAACCAATCATCGCAGCGAGACGCGCAAGGCGGCAATTCGCAGGTATGCCATTACCAAAATTAACGCTGCAAACCAGAGATAAGGCGGCGCCGAAAACCACAAAACCTGAACGAATAGTGTGTTGTAATAAAGAGCGCCGTAAGTTTTAAATTGCGTAACTCATTTTGTGATCCAGTATAGGATTTTCAGATAAAAGATTATAAGATCAAAGCGGTGGACAGTATCAAGAACTAATTATCTGATACAAGTCTCGAAAAACGCCCGAGTCTTAACGCTGATGATTGCTAAGATAATGGAGTAAATGAGCATCGAGGTCCCTGTTATTTGTCTTAAACGTGTTGTAAGCTCATACAACTTCAAAATAGTGCATTTCCTTCAGGAATGAAACCCTTCAATAATAAATACCACACGGGGCCGATAAAAATAATTTATTTAGGACCGAGGTTCAGGTCACTATTGGCGAGAAGTCTACGAAAGCCATGCGTATGCGACACATGTTCTATGGGTTATTTTACTCGTAGAATTCCATGGTAGCGGCCATTTTCATAGCCGGACCCCATATAATGGCCCTTAGGTCAAGGTCAAGTCACAAAAGGTAAACATTTGAAATTGATTAATCTGAATAAAAGGGGCATGTTTCTAGACCAGTTTTGTCTCAGGAATACAGCGTTTTCGTCATTCATTTGTCTGTATCTGGTCACAAAGGCAAAAAAAAATCATGAGTTACTTATACTTCGTGAGCCATAGGTGATAGGTCAGTCAAAAATAAAGTCATTACTTTGACATTTGGCTCGAGTACCGTCCATATTTGTTTTTTTAATATAAATTCCGTTTCGTCTGTACATTTTCACACACAACAATTTTTTGTATTTTTTTTCCAAATAAATCGGGTTTTATATTTTTCGGTATCAAACCCCAAAATTTTCGAAAATCCGAGATAGCCATTTGAACAATATGGCATTTCCTTTCTTTTTGACGTTTTTCATTTGTTGTCTACATTAAAACTACATTTTCTGTGATTTTTCCAACATTGTTGTTTTCCATCGAAAACGGCATGACATAACGTCATTTAAACGTTATTTTCTCAAAAATGGTCGGGTCCGATACATTAGTACATTAAAGGCAAGTGTATAATAGATTGGGGAAGGTCCTTAAATTGTGGTGTCGATACCTCTCCGCTTTTAGTAGTTCAAGATATTCGTGAGGGGGACACAATTTGCATTGGAACCCTAGCCGGGCGCTGGGTATATTTCGAACTCAATCGATGCTGATGCCAACGTAGTAAAACTTGTTTTATAAACCGACATTTGTCTATATTGCTATTGTTCACTGTGGTATTGTTTTGTTTACAGAGAGAAGCAGACTATGCCGAGGCTAGACAGCGGATCCTGGGTAGCAGTGGTATCAATGAGAAGACTCAGGCACCGGAAAGGTACGATCAACGTATTACAGGCACCATATTGTCAGACAGGTTGTATGATTCAACCTTTAACTCATCAGATCACTGTAGTGTGCTGTGCGATATAAATCCACTCTGAAATCGCTCTGAAAGTTATCGCATGTCATCTTGCATTTGTCTATCTGTTGGTTTTATCGCCTGAGCTCTCTTGTCGAAAACTAAATATGTATCGCTGAGTTTGCAGTAAAGAAGTCTGTTAATTTCGTTTCAGGTCGTCGCCTGTGGAGCTGCTGCGGAACAAGCTGCAGCAGGCGCAGGCTGTGAGCCGGCAGCCACGTGGTCCGGACGGCTCGCCTGGCTTCCAGCTGCCCAGATAACGCCTGCGCCTTCCCGGCCTAGCCACTACAGAGCTATTTTTATAATATGATGGCGGCGACCGCGCACACCGACCCCTGCCCCGTGATGTAACCGACTGGGACAGCAGAAGTAGGAGAGAGACTCGAGGCATGTGACGCCTCCAGGGCGCCAGGCACCTGTGATTGGAACGCTGGTGTGACCACAGAACCCAGAAACCGAACCCTGTGCTGCAGAGGGAGATATTGGACATTGTGACAGAGGCAAGTGACGAAACAGGGTGGAGGACGGCGTCAGTGATGTGGTGTGATGAACTGATGGACGTCACGCTATGTGATGAGCGCCTCGGCCGGGAAGTGATGTCAACTGACGGTCGTGGTGTGACCGTGTCACTGGGGGCAGTGAAGTGACTGGGGCGTGGCGGCATGTGTGTCGTGATGGCCGCATCAGTGCGCGAGGAGGACTGAGATGTTTGTGACGTCACGAGACAGTCGAATGGAGGGTGGACACGGGACTTGGGCGCGAGCTGGATGCGGACTCGTGTGAACCGGCTTGCGTAAAGGAACTCTCTTCTGGCGGTGTCTATAAAGCGGTTTTGTATGCTGTGTGTGTGTGTACTTGGACGTGTTCTGAGGATAATCTATCTTACTGGGGCTTTGTATAACTGCTTATTTCTTCATTGCTAAAGGCGTAACTTTGGATACTATTTTTCACATATAAAATGTTTAAACTTCAACCTCCAACCAGTTTCGTATTATATTTTATACTTCATTGTAATTACTTCAAATCGGTAGCTGTTAGCTTTGAACACCAATAACTTACATATTCTTTGCCAATATTAATTAATAGTAGGTACATCTGGTCGATGTAATATGTTGTTTATTGAATTGTACGTAACTGCTCAACATATCGGGTTTTCCACGTGTTGCCGTTTTTCATTGCCTTGCGTTGTGAGTGACGGCTGCGAAGCCGCTTTACCCGTATGTTGGAATATCCGCGCTTGCCAGATATGAACTTGTTCGGCCTTGCATCATGCCGTCGCCTGGGATTGTCCCCGTCACAACGATTTTGTATACTGTGGTGCTCCGTGGTTTCATACTCCGTTTTGTGAAAGTTGCGTCGAAATATTTTAGAACGACCGTGAGCCATTGCTAAATAAATGTATAATTTTGTCTTATCTTTGTGATGTGATAACGCGAGGAGGCCAACCATGACTTGAATTTAAGCAGTAACTAGTAAGCACTCTTGATTACAAATGAACAGTCATAGATATTCTTCGTCACTATTCTTTGTAAATGTTAGTTGCTGCGATGGCTCAGACATTGCATTCATTAGATGACTGCCAATTAAGGATTTAATAACATTAGGAAAACTATTCAGCAGTGTTACCACCTAGACCTGATGCTGGCACAAGGGCACGTCATGCCCCCCCCCCCATCGGGCCGACCCCCACACTAGCAAAATATCGGCGACGTCCATGCTTGCGACCATTTAGGGCCCCTGCAAAATATAGTGGCCCAACTCCGAGGAGATACCTTTTCGAGCCATGTTTTGGGTGGAGGCGCTTTGCCGAGGGGCCCCTGGGGATGCCGTGCCCCCTGACAAAGGTCTGACTGCGCCCCTGCTCACTTTGGGCGGATCCAGAACCTGGGCAATGGAGTGGGGGCTAAATTTCAAAAAGTTTTCATCAAAATTCGAAAAAAACTCATCGTGATTTGGCTTCCTGTGTACCTAAGTCTGAACGTGTTAAGACAAATTATGCCCTTGTAAAAGTTATTAGATTTCCTCTACAGGGAATAGTGATATTGTCAAATTTCGTCAATTTCAGACAAGTATAGGGGGGCTAACGCCCCTGCCCGCCCCCCCCCCCCCCCCCGCCCCCCCCCCCCCCCCCTGGATCCGCAGTGCCCCTGCTGATTTATTATATATCCAACCACTAATAATTCTTAACAATCGGCGCCCAGAACCTCCCCTCAGATATTGGAACTATACTTGCCTGCAATTTAAATTTAAATCAAACGTTACTTTTGAGCTGATTATTAGTAAAATTTATTATATGAAAAAATAACCTCATGCTCAAATAGTGTAAATATTTAAAAGAAAATCCAAAATATTATTTTCAGCCATGGGGCCGGACCGAGCCCCCGGACACTACATTTCAGCCCCTCGGACCACTACACATTAGCCTTTCTACATAGATGACAAGCTTTCAGAAAAATTGACTCGGATAGCTAAACTTCCAAGCTGCCATGCGAATAGCATGCAGAGTGACCAAACTCTCGCCAGACAAACTCACCGTCAGCTCCAGCACTAGAAAAAACCACCGTGTTGCTCCAGCAGGCAACAAAAAACAATTGCTGTATGGCAGGCCTTAAAAGAAAAATGTTCATTAAAAAAACGCAGTTATATTGATACATGTAACCTGTGCTCACACAAAACCACATACATAGGAGAAATAGCGAAAGTGCTCAGACTTACGCTTTAAACGAACACTTAGAGACGCCAAAACAAGACTAAAAAAACACCCCTTTTCGGGAACATTTATATGATGCCCACCCAAACAATCAAAATTGATCACCACACACTCACTCTATACTCAGGTTGCCAAAAGGACATGGCGAGCCTCAAAATTGACAGAATCAATAGAAATTCGGAATCACAAACCAGCACTAAACATCATGTCCATCCTCATGGGCTCGCGATTTTAAGCCAATGCCATATTCAGAACTATTAAACTTGTTGCTTGCTTTTTTCTTGATTGACTTTTTGGCGTGCGCACACATCTCGTTTCTTGATCTCACATATATGGTCAATGCTATTATGATTATTGTTAAATTAATGTTTGATGTGATATACAACTTTATATCATTTGATGTGTATATGTTAACAGGTAGAGACGTCAATTATTGTATGTAACACAGTTGTTTTATTTAATGGAGGTACGTAGTATGCGGTAAATTTACATATTGAGATAGGATAAAAATCGGAGATGAAGGGCTTTAGTAGGGTAATGTTTGTGTGACGCATATGTATGCTTACTGCCGACTGTGTGCACATGGTTCTTGCGTGTTTTTAATGTTTGTGTTCATGTGTTCGAACGACGCTGTTTTTTTTTTTTGAAAACAACCACTATCGATCGTGTGTGTTGTTTTGTGTTATTTTTTGTTTTTTTGGGAGTGTTTGAGTAATTTCCCGCGGTTTTCAACGTTTCATATTAGTATCTCTCTTGTTCGCTTGGTGGTGATTTATACCTTCACTGGACAGAAAGGCCCATGGCTGAAAATATATTTTGGATTTCTTAATATTACAACATATATATGACTCACTCTGAGCATGAGAGTTAATTTTCAATATATAATAATTATACTGCGCATAGTCATTTGATTTAAATAAATTTTGTAAAACGTTACTATCCCACAAAACATTAATGTCGGCCGCACGGTCGAAAGTGTCGGGCCGGACTGTCGAAAGATGTCGGCATCTCGGCAGGCAGTCGGCCCGACGTCAGCTACACGTCGGATATGTCCGCCGATATCTTGTGTCCACCCATGCCGAGATCCAGTCGACGTCGGCTGCCGACGTCCAGCCGAGGTCCAGCCGATGTCGGCAGCGGCATGCCGATGTCGGGCCGACGTCCGACGTCGGCTGTGTTGTCTATCGGCTGTGCGTCGGCTGGACCTCGCGGCTGGACGTCGGCATAGGCGGACACAATATTACTTTACTAATACATACATGTATGCACATGTATACATGTATACACATGTATGTATACACAGGCGGACATACATGACGTCCGGCCGACGTAAAACCGAGTCGGCCTGACCAAATAGGCCTGACGTTGGCATGTTTAGGTTTGGTTGCATAAGCGTGCAATGTTTCAATGTTTATATATATATTTACAGATGCATTTGTTTTGTGCATTAATTTCCATGGTTGGGTATTCTTTCTACAAATGTTAATTTGCATTGTCATTTGGCAGTCAGTTTATCAGTCTATGCAATCTGTGTAATATTCTGGCATAAGCACAGCCTGCATATCAAGGCAATCTGCATATACATATGAAACAATTTATAGCAGCATTTTAGTTGTCTTGGATCGCTTGTGTTGCCATGGCAACCGATTACGTTACCGCCTCACAGCTGGTGAGTCATTCGTAAATAACCGACATTTACAACGACAAATTGTGGAATAATCGTGTGTTTCATTCATTGAAAGTACTTCATAACTAGGATAATTAATATATTTGGTATGTAATAAAGTATTTTATGGTTCCACTTCACGTAAATTGCGATACAATCATTATAAACTTTGTTAACCGTGGAATAAGTCCTTACTGTTAGTTTTCCGTCAATCAGCAAGGAACTCATCACCAGTAAGTCAAATATAATATGTTTGGTTCAAATTATCGTTATGTGAACGTTAATATTATCAATGCGTATCAATTTGTATTATGTGCTTGCAGTACATCAAAGTTTGGTTTTATTATATGTCATGTAGGATATGAGAAATGTTTGTTAGGTCAAAATAATTACATTTTTGATGAGGTGTATTAATATGTACATAGGTGTCAATTTATATACTTTTGGGGTGGTCCTTGCCCCCTCCCCAATGTTGATTCCCCCTCTAAAGGTACCCATCCCCCAATGGTACTCTCCCCCCATCTCCCAATGGTACCCTCGCCCCCAATGTTTAACCTCGCCCCCCCCCTTATGTTTTTGGCCGCTGGCGGATCCAAGAGGGAGAAAAGCGACCAAGCCTCCCATACGGCCTGAAATCGGCAAACAAATTAACACGTTTCTCATTTCAAAAGAAAATCTAAACAGCTTTTTATAAGAAAATAAGAAACGTTTGTTTTAACTGGCCGCTTCATGTATAAAGAGGCGAAATCCGGCGAATTGAATTTATAGGTGTCAGACTTTTTTATATTTGCTCCCCAAACCAACTATTTTGCATTTATAGATCCGCCCTTGTCTCTGGCCTCAGATTAAGTACCTGAGACTTAAAACTTTCATTCGCAGTAATTCATGAACAACAAGCTTCTGATAAATTATTTAGTTCTACGAACCGTAGACTACCTATTACCACCTTCGTCTCGTCGTACGACGAAACCGGGGGGAATATTGACGACAGGCACACGTAGACAAGGGGGCGCCCTCCCCCTCCCTGGAGGCCCGGCGGGCCCTTTTCGGCGGGCGCCAGCCGCCGAAATGGCCGACGATACCGCTGTCCGCTATCATGGACCTATCATACATCGCAGTCCAGAAAGACCCACGGCGAAGTGTTGGCTTAAAGAGTTTTAGACACTTCAGCATTCTTCAGCCAGGGGACCAGCCACCCACGACCCCTCGCCTAAGACATTGATCTTAAAGACTATCGCCGTCAACTTTGGACGTTCATCAGAGCACTGCGCATGGCAGAGGGGCCCCTGGGCAACCGGGCCCCTGAGCGGCTTCGCCAACAGTGTCCCCCACAATTTGCCAATTGGGGTAATAAATACACCCAAATGCGAATACTTGTCCACTCTCACGTTCCTCATTTTAGGAGTTAATTTTACACTCCCAAATTACTAATTGTGATTTGATTCTGACAATATTGGGCTTAACTATACAGGGTTTCAAAAAAAAACTTACTGCTTTTTCGTATTAAAAACAGACAAATACTGTACCGTTTCCTAGATAATTTTCCAACTCTCGGTCTATTTTTCCGCTCGCATTTTCCACCCGTCAGACACCCACACAGAAATACAATTTTGGGACACTGTTTCAGCAGAGACCCCCTGAACACGTCGATGAGCACCTAGCCAGCCACCAGAGTGGCCCCTGGCAGGTCCGTTTAGTAGTCGCCTGAGCATGTCGGCTGGACGACCCAAAGCAGCCAGCCCGCAATCCCTGGAACCAGGCTGAAGGACCTCTGAACGGGACGCGAACGGGTCCCTTGTTGCACACACAAAGGAGCTTCTTGGAAGGGTCGAGGAGTCCCTGGTCAGACCGGAAGCGGTCCAAAGCGCTAGTACCCTAGATGAAGAATTAAATACAAAGAACGCACAAACCATTTTTGGAGTTCCGCACCATACGCAATGCGACGCATTGTTCAAAATGCATATGCGGGGCATAACACTAAAAAAATCGTGCCGCGCGGCGCAATTATCCTATTTTAAGAGATTCAGGTCATGAGCCGAACAGATATTCGTAGTTAGTATGACTGACTGGGGGGATATCGGTCCCTGGTTATCTTTCGAAACCAATGAAGCGCCAGCGAGACGTGCAAGAAGGTAGTTCAAAAAGCTCTCGAATAAGGAAGCATTTAAATTAATGCTCGATGTAAATTTTAATGTGTGGGGTCAAATATCAAGATCACGGTCATTGGTAACAGGTTAGCACGTGAAAATCGAGGTATATACTATATACCTGAGTGTACGGGCCATACTTTCTATCCAAATGATTCGATTGCGAACCATTAGCACCCAAACATGCTCTTAAAAGTAAAATATACATCCCGCATGAGCAAAAGTGAGAACTTTGTTAATGGTCCAGGTCAAGGTCAGGTCACTAAGGGTAACTAACTAAGCGCAAAAATGTATGAAAGTCATGCGACACATGTTCAATGGATTAAATTACATTGGATCATGTCATTTTACCTGCTGATCTCATTTTAGTGAAGTAAAATATAATGTGTAGTGACGTCACTAATCCTATCTCAACTTGTTTACAATTCTTCTAAGCAAAATTGCTTTATTTATACCAAGAAGACGTTAAGTCAGTGTGGGAGAAGGTACATAATGTTTCATTTAAAGACGTTATTTTTTTAGCCTAATTTGGCGGGACAGGAAAAAAAATACGTGTCAGGGGGGAGGCATCCCCCCCCCCGGTTAACGTCAGGCTAGCATTGCCGTTTTACTAAGTAAGAGTTCCAAGTAAGGCCTCGGGCCTTCTGGTGGATGCAAACCGGCCAAAAACGCTGGTTTGATTGGCCGTTTGACAGTAGTCCAAAACTCCTGAGATTTCGTCTGTTTTGCATTTATTTATTAATTGATTACAAATACTCTCTTTTGTACAAGTTGATTTTTTTTTTGGGGGGGTTAAGTCATGACGCTGATAGACTTCCCCTTAGATCCGTCACCGCCCCCCCCCTAATCGTTCTATGAAATCGGAACCGCTGAAAATGTAACTGATGTTTATAGCCGTAGTTCGTATTTCTTTATCGACATCGGATTAATTCCACTATTTATACGCACTGCATACCGTATGCCTGTACTTTCTGCTCGTTTAACTCGATTTACGTTTTCGAATTGCAGGGCACGATGTCGCTACCGTTCCTGCCAGGGTACTCGGAAATTGGGAAGGTAAGTGTAACCATTCACTTAGTTTTGTGAAAAATTGAACTAACAGACAAATATATGATATGATACATTGTATGTTTAAATATATTATCCGTTTTCACGATGGATCATTTTGCGCGAAATGTTTTAAAACATTTTAAAATGTTATGAAATGTTTTAGTAGTAGCCGTTTTCACGATGGACTAATTTGCGAGAAATGTTTTAACCCTCGCCCTACGGTCCCGTAGGGCGAGGGTTAGAGCATTTTTTTCGTAAATTAGTCCATCGTGAAAACGGCTACTACTAAAACATTTCAAAACATTTGTAAATGTTTTAAAACATTTCGCGCAAAATAATCCATCGTGAAAACGGTAATTGGCCCGTATCGCAGAATGTTTTGTCTTCATGTAACACTCAAAATCAAATAGACGCCTCATCAGTATGCATATGTTACAGTCCATACAATGTATAGCATATGTTATATTATATGTATGCCATTCAACGAAATGATGCATCTCGCCTATAATGGCGTACTGGTACTATACATGCTCGCTATACGCTCCTATCACTGTAATGTACTTAACTAATATCAACGGCTCCGTGCTTTTGTCTGTACAGAAAATGTACTCCCTCAAGCCTGGCTACCATCTCCCTCATCGTTTCGACTTCAAAGAGAGCCAGCGATTCTATATTGATCAGGTAAGCAACAAGCGGCAATAGTAAGGCTCAGGTAGATGATTTTTTTTACGAAATCCCGGTCATCTACAATAAGCCTTTTGTGTACTTTGTGCAGTTGCCAGGTGAATGACGTTATTAGACGGTTTCCAACTTCGGCTATGCGTACGAGTCTCGCAGAAGGCATTCAGATATCTTTCCTGTCATGCTCGCTGTGACCTATCTGTCTGTGGTGCTGTGACCTGTCTGTCTGTGGTGCTGTGATCTGTCTGTCTGTGGTGCTGTGACCTGTCTGTCTGTTGTGCTGTGACCTGTCTGTTCTGTGGTGCTGTGGACCCGTTCTGTCTGTGGTGCTGTGACCTGTCTTTGTCTGTCGCGTGCTGTGACCTTGTTCTGTCTGTGGTGCTGTTTGACCTGTCTTGGTCTTGTGGTGCTGTTGCACCGTCTGTCGTGTGGGTGCTGCTGACCTGCCCTGTCTGTGGTGGCTGTGGGACCTGTCTGTCTGTGCGTGCTGTGACCTGTCGTCTGTGGTGCTGTGACCTGTCTGTCTGTGGTAAGTGACCTGTCTGCTCTGTGGTGCTTGTTGATCCTGTCTGTCTGTGGTGCTGTGACCCTGTCTGTCTGTGGTGCTTTGACCCGTCTGGTCTGTGGCTGTGACCTGTCTGTCTGTGGTGCTGTGACATGTCTGTCTGTGTGTGCATCTGTGACTGTCCTGTCTGTGGTGCTTGTGACCTGTGACCTGGTCTGTGGTGCTGTGACCTGTCTGTCTGTGGTCTGTGACCCGTCTGTCTGTGGTGCTGTGACCTGTCTGGTCTGTGGTGCTAATGACCTGGCTTCTGTGGTGCTGTGACCTGATCTGTCTGTGGTGCTGTGGACCTGTCTGTTCTGTGGTTGCTGTGACCTGTGACCTGTCTGTGGTGCTGTGACGTTCTGTCTGTGGCGCTGCTGACCCGTCTGTCTGTTGTGCTGTGACCTTGTCTTGTCTGTGGTGCATAGACCTGTTCTGATCGTATCGGTGCTGTGACCCGTTGTCTGTGGTTCTGCTGACCTGTCTGTCTGTGGTTGCTGTGACCTGTTTCTGTCTGTGGTGCTTGACCTGTCTGTCTTGTGGTGCTGTTGGACCTGTCTGTCTGTGGGTGCTGTGACCTGTCTGTCTGTGTGCTGTGATGTTGTCTATGGTGCTGTGGACCTTCTGTCTGTGGTGCTGTGACCTGTCTGTCTGTTGCTGCTGACTGGGCTGTCTGTGTGCGTGACCTGTCTGTCTGGGTGCTGTGAACCTGTCTGTCTGTGGTGCATGTGGACTGGTCTGTTCTGTGGTGCGTGACCTGGTCTGTTCTTGGTGCTGTGACCTGTGACCCGTACTGTCTTGTTGTGCTGTGGACCTGTCTTCTGTGGTGCTGTGACCCTGCTGTCTGGGTGCTGTGAACCCGTCTGGTCTGTGGTTTGCTGTGACCTGTCTGTCCTGTGGTGCTGTGACCTGTCTGTCTGTGGTGCTTGTGACCTGTCTGTTCTGTGGTTGCTGTGACCCGTACTGTCTGTGGTGCTGTGGACCTGTTCTGTCTTGTGGTGCTGTGACTGTCTGTCTGTGGTGCTGTGCTACCATTGCCTGTCTGTGGTGCTGTGACCTGTCTGTCTGTGTGCATGTGACCTGTCTGTCTGTGTGCTGTGACCTGTCTGTCCTGTGTGCTGTGGACCTGTCTGTCTGTGGTGCTGTTGACCGTCTTTCTGTGGTGCTGTGACCGTCTGTCTGATGGTGCTGTGACCTGTCTGTCTGTGCGTGCTGTGACCTTCTGTCTGTGGGTGCTTGTGAACCTGCCTGTCTGTGGTGCTGTGACCTGTTCTGTCTGTTGTGGCTGTGACCTGTCTGTCTGTTGGTGCTGTACCTTGTGACCGTCTGTCTGTGGTGCTGTGACCTGTCTGTTCTGTGGTGCTGTGACCTTGTCTGTCTGTGGTGCTGTGACCTGTCTGTCTGTGTGCTGTGACCTGTCTGTCTGTGGTGCTGTGGTGCGAATACCCCCCCCCCCCTGGGGGTGACCTGTCTGTCTGTGGTGCTGGTGACCCGTCTGCTGTGGTTGCTGTGACCTGTCTGGTGCTGTGACCTGTCTGTCTGTAGGGCTGTGACCTGTCTCTTGTGGTGCTGTGACCCGTCTGTCTGGGTGCTGTACCCATCTGTCTGTGGTGCTGCTGACCTGTCTGTCTGTGGTGCTGTGACCTGTACCTTGTCTGTCTGTTGTGCTGTGACCTGTCTGCCTGTGGTGCTGTGACCTGTCTGTCTGTGGTGCTAGTGACTGTGACCTGGTCTGGTCTGTGGTTGCTGTGGACCCGTCTGGTCTGTGGTGCTGTGACCTGTCTGTCTTTGTGGTGCTTGACCTGTCTGTCTGTTGGTGCTGTGACCTGTGACCTCCCCTTTTCTTGTCCTGTGGTGCTGTGACCTGTCTGTCTGTGGTGCTTGTTGACCTGTGACCTGTCTGTGGTTGCTGTGGACTGTCTGTCTGTGGTGCTATGACCTTGGTCTGTCTGTGGTGGCTGTGACCCGTCTGTCTGTGGTGCTGTGACCTTGTCTGTCTGTGGTGCTTTACCTGTCTGTTTTGTGGTGCTGTGACCTGGATCTGTCTGTGGTGCTGTGACCTGTCTGGTCTGTGGTGGCTGTGGACCTGTCTTGTCGGTGGTGCTGTGACTGTCTGTCTATGGTGCTGGACCTGTCTGTCTGTGGTGCTGTGACCCGTCTGTCTTGTGGTGCTGTGACCTGTCCGCCTGTGTGCTTGTGACCTGTCTGTCTGTGGTGCCTGTGACCTGTCTGTCCTTTGGTTGCTTGACCTGTCTGTCTGTGGTGCTGTGAACCTGTCTGTCTGTGTGCTGTGAACCCGTCTGTCTGTGGTTGCTGGTGACCTGTCTGTCTGTGGTGCTGTACCCTGCTGACCTGTCTGTCTGTTGGCTGTGGACCTGTCCGCCTGTTGGTGCTGTGACCTGTCTTGTTCTGTGGTGCTTGTGACCTGTTCCGCACTGTGCTCTGTGACCTCTCTGTCTGTGGTGCTGTGACCTGTCTGTCTGTTTTGTGCTGTGAACCTGTGACCTGTCTGTCTGTGGTGCTGTGACCTGGCGTCTATGGTGCTGTGGACCTGCCTGTCTGTGGTGCTGTGACCTGGCTGTCGGGTGCTGTGACCTGGCTGTCTGTTGGTGCTGTGACCTGTCTGTCTTGGTTTGGTTGCTGTGGACCTGTCTGTCTGTGGTGCTTGACCTGTCACCTGTCTGTGGTGCTGTGACCGTCTGTCTGTTTAGGTTGCTGTGACCGTCTTTCTGTGGTGCTGTGACCTGTCTGTCTGTGGTGCTATGACCTGTCTGTCTTGTGGTGCTGTGACCCGTCTGTCTGTGGTGCTGTGGACCTGTCTGTCTGCTGGTGCTGTACCTGTCTGTCTTGGTGCTGTGACCTGTCTGTCTGTGTGCTGTGACCTGTCTGTCTGTGGTGCTGTGACCTGTCTGTCTGTGGTGCTGTGACCTGTCTGTCTATGGTGCTGTGATCTGTCTGTCTTGTTGGTGCTGTGACCCTGTCTGTCTGTGGTGCTGTGACCTTGGCTGTCTGTGGTGCTGTGACCTGTCTGTCTGTGTGCTGTGACCTGGCCTGTCTTGTGGGCTGTGACCTGTCTCGGTCTTGGTGCTGTGACCTGTCTGTCTGTGGTGCTGTGACCTGTGACCCGTCTGTCTGTGGTCTGTGACCTGTCTGTCTGTGGTTTGCTGTGGACCTGGTCTGTCTGTTGGTGCTGTGACTCCGTCTGTCTGTGGTGCTGTGACCTTCTGTCTGTGGTGTGTGACCTGTCTGTCTGTGTCTGTGACCTTGTCTGTCTGTGGTGCTGTGACCCGTCTGTTCTGTTGGTGCTGTGACCTGTTCTGTCTGTGGTTGCTGTGACCTGTCTGTCTGTGGTGCTTGTGGAGCCTGCCTGTCCTGTGCTGCTGTGACCTGTCTGTCTGTGGTGCTATGACCTTGTTTCTGTCTGTGGTGCTGTGACCTGTCTGTCTGTGTGCTGTGACCTGTCTGTCTGTGGGCTGCTGACCTGTCTGTCTGTGGTGCTGTGACTGTCTATAGTCTGTGGTGCTTGACCTGTCTGCTGTGGTGCCTGTGACCTTCTTTCTGTGGTGCTGTTGACCTGGCTGTCTGTTTGGTGTCGTGACCTGCTGTCTGTGGTCTGTACCTGTCGGTCTTGTGGGTGCTGTGACCTGTGACCCGTCTGTCTGTGGTGCTGTGACCTGGTCTGTCTGTGGTGCTGTGACCTGTTCTGTCTGTGGTGCTGTGACCTGTCTGGTCTGTGGTGCTGTGACCTGTCTGTTCTGTGGTGCTGTGGACCGTGACCTGTCTGTCTGTGGTGCTGTGGGACCCGTCTGTTGTGCTGCTGTGACCTGTCTGGTGCTGTGACCTGTCTGTCTGTTTGTGTGTGACCTGTCTTGTCTGTGGTGCTGTGACCCGTCTGTCTTGGTGCTTGTGACCCGTTCTGTCTGTTGGTGCTGTGACCTGTCTGTCTGTGGTGCTGTGACCTGTGACCTGTCTGTCTGTGGTGCTGTGACCGTCTGCCTGTGGTGCTGTGACCTGTCTGTTCTGTGGTGCTGCTGACCTGTTGACCTTCTGTCTGTGGTGCTGTGACCGTCTGTCTTTGTTGGTGTGTGACCTGTCTGTCTTGTGGTGCTGACCTGTCTGTCTGTTGGTTGCTGTGACCTGTGACCTGTCTGTGGTGCTGTTGACTGTCTGTCGTGGTGCTGTGACCCGTCTGTCTGTGGTGCTGTGACCTGTCTGTCTGGTGCTATGACCTGTCTGTCTGTGGTGCTGTGACCCGTCTGTTCTGTGGTGCTGTTGACCTGTCTGTCTTGTGGTTGCTGTGACCTGTCTGCTTGTGGTGTTGTGGACCTGTCTGTCTGTGGTTGCTGCTGGACCTGGTCTGCTGTGGTGCTGGACCTGTCTGTCTGTGGTGCTGTGACCTGTACTGTCTATGGTGCTGTGACCTGTCTGTCTGTGGTTGCTGTGACCCATCTGTCTTGGTGCTGTGACCCTGTCGCCTGTGGTGCTGTGACCTGTCTGGTCTGTGGTGCTGTGACCTGTCTGTCTGTGGTGCTGTGACCTGTCTGTCTGTGGTGCTGTGACCTGTCTGTCTGTGGTGCTGTGACCCGGCATGTCTTTGCTGTGACCTGTCTGTCTGTGGTGCTGTGACCCTGTGACCTGTCTGTCTTGTGGTGCTGTGACCTGTTCCGCCTGTGTGCTGTTTGACCTTCTGGTCTGTGGTGCTGTGACCTGTCCTTCCTGTGGTGCTGTGCCTGTCTGTCCTGTGGTGCATGTGACCTGTCTGTCTGTGGTGCTGTGACCTGTGAACCTGTCTGTCTGTGGTGCTGTTGACCTGGCTGTCTAGGTGCTGTGACCTGCCTGTCTGTGGTGCTGTGAACCTGGCTTGTCTGTGGTGCTGTGACCTGGCTGTCTTGTGGTCTGTGACCTGGCTGTCTGTTGTGCTGTGACCTGGCTGCTGTGTGCTGTTGACCTGTTTTTTATGACTGTCTGTCTGTGGTGCTGTGACCTGGCTTCATGGCTGTCTATTTTTGTGCTGTGACCTGTCTTGTCTGTTGGTAGCTGTGACCTGTCTGTCTGTAGGTGCTGTGGACCTGGCTGCTTATGTGCTGTGGACCTGTCTGTCTGTGGTGCTGTGATCTGCTCTGTCTGTGGTGCTGTTGACCTGTCTGTCTGTGGTTGCTGTGACCTTGTCTGTCTTGGTGCTGTGACCGCCTGTCTGTGTGCTGCTGACCTGTCTGTCTGTGCGTGCTGTACCCGTCTGTCTGTGGTGCTGTGAACCTGTCTGTCTGTGGTGCTGTGACCTGTCTGTCTGTGGTGACTGTGACCCGTCTGTCTGTGGTGCCTGTGACTGCCCTGTCTGTCTGTGGTGCTGTGACCTGTCTGTCTGTGGTGCTTGACCCGTCTGTCTGTGGTGCTGTGACCCGTCTGTTCTGTGGTGCTGCTGACCTGTCTGTCGTGGCTGTGACCTGTCTGTCAGCTGCTCGATGTCCGGCTGTACCGTGTCTGACCGTGTGTGCGTGACCTGTCTGTCTGTGGTGCTGTGACCTGTCTGTCTGTGGTTGCTGTGACCTTGTCGCCTGTGGTGCTGTGACCTGTCTGTCTGTGGTGCTGTTGACCTGTCGTCTGTGGTGCCTTGACCTGTCTGTCTGTGACCTGGCTGTCTGTTTGGTGCTGTGAACCTGTCCGCCTGTGGTGCTGTGACCTGTCTGTCTGTGGTGCTGTGACCCGTCTTACTTTGTGCTTTGACCTGTTACCTGTCCGTCCTGTGGTGCCTGTGACCTTCTGTCTGTGTGCTGTGACCTGTCCGCCTGTGGTGTGTGACCTGTCTGTCTGTGGTGCTGTGACCTGTCTGTCTGTGGTGCTGTGACCTGTCTGTCTGTGGTGCTGTGACCCGTCTGTCTGTGGTGCTGTGACCTGTCTGTCTGTGGTGCTGTGACCTGTCTGTCTGTGGTGCTGTGACCTGTCTGCTCTGTTTGGTGCTGTGACCTGTCTGTCTGTGGTGCTGTGACCTGGTGACCCGTCTGTCTGTTGGTGCTGTGACCTGTCTGTCTGTGGTGCGTGTGGAACCGTCTGTCTGTGTCCTGTGACCTGTCTTGTCTGTGGTGCTGTGAACCTGTCTGCTCTGTGGTGCTGTTTACCTGTCCGCCTGTGGTGACTGTGACCTGTCCGGCCTGTGGTGCTGTGACCTGTCTGTCTGTGCGTGCTGTGACCTGTCCGCCTGTGGTGCTGTTACCACAACCATGTCTGTCTTGTGGGTGCTGTGACCTGTCTGATCTGTGGTGCTTGTGACTTGTGCCGTCTGTCTGTGGTGCTGTGACCTGTCTGTCTGTGGTGCTGTGACCTGTCTGTCTGTGGTGCTGTGACCTGTGACCTGTGACCTGGCTGTCTGTGGTGCCGCTCAGGAGATCGGCAGCAGGGATCTACCGCGGCCCGGCTGGACCAAGCGGATCCCGCGGCACAGTTTCTACCCGCGCACGGCCGGGCCCGGTCTGCCGGCCTGGGTCGCCTTCGATAAACAGGTGACGGAACTCTGCGATACAGTGGGATGTATGTACGCTCAGCCATGGTACGCTGTCGCTGACGGAGGACCGACTCAGAGCTGCAGGTGTACAGGGGGGTGAGGGGTGGTGAGTGGAGGCCTGCTGGGTCGGACCGTGCCAGCTGCCAGTCGGCACAATAGCAGCGATCGCCCGGCTCGAAGAGAATATCTCACAATTTCGAATATCTCACAAGATAATATCAATCTTCGTATTTACGTGGACGCCATGCAGATATATTCATGTTAGCCACTTTAAGTCTGTGTTGGGAGGAGCAGTAGAGAGAATAGTCCTCCCTGTATCTGCTACTGACAGCAGGACGTATTCGTGTTGCGGTATAGTCTGGACTCTGGATGTTGGATCCTGACGAAGATGGCCGCATGCCGTGCTGTTGCTAGGTGCTCCGGTTCCGCGGCTACTACACCGACAGAGTGGAGAACTCCCAACTGGAGCGCAGCCGGGTGCGCGCCGCCAAGATTCACTTCTATCTGGAGGACGATACCATAGAGGTGATCGAATCGAAATGGAAAAACAGCCAGCTACCGCAAGGTAAGAGCCATGTTGAATCTTTCGCTTTACTCACAGCTCTCATAGAAGCTCCTTGTCATTTCGGATTTGTCCCGCGTTTTTTCATACTCCAGTTTCGCTGCGAGTTTCGGACCCCCTGGCTGCGCCATCAACGAGGTATCATAATCGCTGTTATGTGCCGTTTCGTTTCAGGCACGTTCCTGTACTGTCATCGGGTTATCACCATGTACAGTGCAGAACAAATGTGCTGTCCACTTCATCGACACCACAAATGGTCTGTCGGTGCTTCACGCAGTGGAATCCAATGCAACCATTTATGTCCTCTTCCCTGATACCGGGGGCGGGGACTTTAGTAATTGCATTGGATTCCACTGCGTGCAGCACCGACAGACGGTGGTGTCGATGAAGTGGACAGAACATGTGTTGGCTTGGCTGCACTGTACACTGTCCGTCTGTCATGGCCGTGTTTCAGGCACGCTGCTGCACCGTCACCGCGTACCGCTACCCGAGCCCGGCGACTGCGAGTTCTACACGATCGAGCACCTGAACGTGGACCGCGACCTGGTGCTGTACGGCACCACCTACCACATCACCTCCTGCGACGCCTTCACGCGCAACTTCCTAGCCAAGCTCGGCGTGCGCGTCAACCCAGATACGTGTATACCGAGCGACCCGTACATGGAGACCAGGAATGATGTAAGTGTCTCTGATTGGGGTGATTGGTGGGTGGGTGATCATGGTAAATCACATGAGTGTGGTTTGTTAATTGTCATCCGAATCAAACAGTTCACTAGGTAAAAGCTATGTGATTGCATCGAATCTGCTGGTTGGACTGGTAACTAGATTTGAACAGAATTATGGACATTGCTGTGGCTACTGTACAGGAAAGCCTTGTATTCACTTAAGCACGTATCACTAGCTAGCTGTGCTGCTGAACCACTCCCCACTGGTAAACAACCCATCACCATCGTCCGCTTAGCACCGCCCTGTCCCCCGCCGGGCAGCACGAGCGCTCGATGCGTCCGCTGAAGCCGTACAAGAAGGTGGACACGCTGGGCCAGTTCCTGCACTACGACACCAAGGTGCTGCGCTTCTGGGGCTACTGGGACGACCGTCCGGTGCAGCACGGAGACCTGCGCGACATCGTGCTGCTCTACTACCTGGCCGACGACACCGTCGAGGTGAAGGAGATCGTGCCGCAGAACGCCGGCAGGTACAAGGCGCCCAGTCTGGTGCGCAGAGACAAGCTGCCCAAGGTCAGTTGAGAGGCGGGGGTAGTCAAGGGGACGAATAACAGCGCGGTGCGGTCGGCAAAATGGGACAAGTGGCAGAATGGCAGCTGAAGTGTGGTGAATTGTCGACAATGATGTGGGTAGTTGCGAGTTCATGGCGCGGAAAATAATGCGCAGAATATGTTTTCCATGGTGGGAACGGGGCACTGCGACTCCCGCGGTTTATGTTCCAAGCGCGTCAATGATGGTCACTTCAAGGTTTGCGATGTCTTCACTGTGCTAAACCTTCCACGTGGCCGCTGACCGGTGCTCTCCGGCGCGGTGTTCACAGCAACTGAAGGCCCTGCCGCGGCCCGGGGTGGAGTGCCCCCGCACTGTGCTCAACACATTCGGAGACATCTACGGCAAGGGCATGGGTCGACACTTCATCTACGACAACCTCAACAACAACTACCACCCATCCCACTTCTACCAGTCAGTTTCCGACGCTTTGTTTGGCTATATCACATATGGCTCGCTAGACGTATGTCGGGAATATGAAGCCTTCGTTGCTGTATGTGGTGTGCGTTGCTGTGTGTGATGCGATGATCGTGCGATAATTGCCCATGTTGGAACGATTTTGACCATGCCTGGTGTGCGTTTCAGTGACTCGGACCTGTGCATCGGAGCGCACGTCAACGTCTGGGGTCGGGAGATGGTCCTCGCCGACTGTGATCCCTTCACGAGAGAATACTACAAACTGAAATACAACAAAGGTGAGCCGGACGTGACGCATCACGGCCTGCGAGGTCCTGATCGTCTCGCCAGGTGCCGCCCTGCCTGGACTGATGATGACTGATGATCTGATGATCGCTCCCTGACGGACTGATGAGTGATGACCGTGTCTGTGCGCCGCACAGAGCTGGACGAGGGCCACCCGTACCGGCCTCCGAAGAAGCCGGACCCGCCACGTCAGGTGCCACCCTACCTCGGCTTCGGCAGCGAGGAGGACACGCTCACCTCCGTCTTCAACCTCATACCGCAGGCGCCAAAGAAGGACTTCAACAAGTTCATGGAGAACGACAGGTGAGTCGCAGCTCTCATGTGTGATATAACTTCTCTTCTGGCTTCCTGTGAGTAATTAGTTATCCGATCGGATTATGTTGTAATAATAGCATATGTGGCGGTGCTTGAGTGCATAGTTATAAGGTGTTAAGATGTTAAGCCGATGTTAAGATGCGATTTTATACTCTGTATTAGTAAGTAAATATTGTATTATTCGTTTGAACCATTGTGGAACAGCCCTGAATAAATATGAAATCCTTTGTTCGTAAGTCCTGCCATTAGGTAGGTATCTGCAGCAGCGCCGTCTGACACGTCATACCCGGTGTTGCTCCGCTGCAGGAACGGTCTGGACGGCAACGTGCTGCGCTTCGCCGCCAGGATGGTGACGAGCAGCAACATCGACTCCAGCCGCCACTTCATCCTGTCCTTCTTCCTCAGTGACGACACGCTGTCCATCTACGAGGTGGCCATACCCAACAGCGGTGAGCAGTTGTCTATGAGATGGCCATTGACAGCAGTGCTCACTGAGGACTAAGGACACTTAGCAGTATGAGATGTGCCGCGCGGCCATACGGCGGGGTTTTAGTGGCAGCCGTTCGCGTTTGGACTATAGAGTGCAGGACTTTCAGTTATCTTACGATTGACTAGCAGTAAAGGTGCATGTTTTTATTTCACTGGTGAATATGAAAACCTCGTGAAATGTCACCGCAAACGCGGAGTAGCGAAGATATACGTCGGTTTAAAGCCTCTCATGGTATCCGTTAGCTCCCGTACGTCGTAGGTAAATAACTGTATGCTAAGTGTGACTCGGTTTATGAACTTAACATGACGTATCGCCGTGCCATTTACTGCCGGTGGCCTGTAAACCTCGATATGTACCTGCCGTGTCAGGTATCGCCGGTGGCCGGTTTCTGGAGCGGGGCCCTGTGAAGCGGGACCCGCAGAGTAGGGCGAACTGCCCCATTCTGCCCGACTGCTACGCCTCAGAGGACCTCTTCGTCGGCGCCGAGCTCACCATCAACAAACACAAATTCCGTCTGGTGGCCGCGGACGAGTACACACTCCGGTACACGGACACACGGCCTGGCAGGGTAAGTACCGCTACCATTTGCTGCGGTACACGACACACGGCCTGAAGGGTAAGTACCTCGTATACATGCTGCGGTACACGGACACACGACCTGGCAGTGTAAGTACCGGTTACATGCTGCGGTACACAGGACACACTGCGCGCGTGGAAGGGTAAGTACCGGTACATATCTTTATCTTTTTAACTTAGGAGAGAATATAATGCGGTACACGGAACACACGGCGTGGCAGGGTATATACGGTAAATGCTTGGCGGTACACAGACACACGGCCTGGCAGGGTAAGTACCGATACTATTTGCTGCGGTATCACGCGATCACACAGGCCTGGAAGCGGTAAGTATCGATTACATGCTGCTGGCTACAGCGGAACACACGGGCCTGGCAGTGGTATATAGGTACCGGTATCATGCTGCGGTACAAACAGACACCACGGCCTGGAAGGTAAGTACCGTGAAATATGCTGCGGTACACGGACACACGTCCTGGCAGGGTATAGTATCGGTAACATATGCTGTCAGCGTACTCACGACACACGGGAACCTGGACAGGGGTAAGTACGGTACACACTGCGCGTAACAGACACCACGGCCTGGCAGAGGTAATGTACCTGTTACACACTGCCCAGTACACAGAACCACACGGTAGCCTGAGAAGGCTAAAGAGTCACCTCGGTATCACACTGCGGTACACGGGACACACGGCCTGTTGCAGGGTAGTGGAGCGCGGTACACACTTGCGCGTACACGGACACACGGCCCCTGGAAGGGTGTAAGTACCGGTACCATACTGCGGTACACGGATCACACGCGCCTGGCAGGGTAAGTCCACCGGTAAGAATGACTGCGGTACACAGACACACGCGGCCTGAGAAGGATATAGCTACCGGTACAAATACTGCCGGTACACGGACACACGACGTGGTGCACGGTAGTAGTACCTCGGTATAGTGCTTGCGTACACAGGAGTCACACGGCTGGCAGGGTAAGTACCGGTACCACTGCCGCGGTAACAGACACCATGGCTGGCAGGGTAAGTACCGGTACACACAGACGTTGCACGGACACACGGCCTGGCCAGGATAGTACCGGTACATACTGCGTGACAGACTCCACGGCTGGGAAGGGTAAGTACCGGACCTACACACTGTGGTAACACAGACACAACGGCCTGCAGGTAAGTACCGGTACACAACTGCACTACCCAAGATACACCACGGCGCTGGAAGCGTAGGTACCGGTACACACTGCTGGTACAAGGAAAAAATACCGCACGGCCTAGAAGGGTAAGTACGCGGTACACACTCGCCGCGTACAGACACACGGCCTGGACGAGGGTAATACGATACATTTGCATATGCCGGTCAACTGACACACAAGGCCATGAGGAAGCGGTATATAGGTACCGCGACATGCTGTCGGTACACCGGAACACATGGCCTGGGCAGGTAAGTACCGCCGTACACACTGCGGTACACTGGTACACGGCCTGGAAGGGTAAGTACCGGTACCACTGTGGTACACGGATACACGGCCTGGCAGGGTAAGTACCGGTACACACTGTGGTACACTGGTACACGGCCTGGAAGGGTTAAGCTAACGGGTCACCACATCTGCCGGTACACAGTACAGCACGCGCCTGGCAGGGTAAGTAACCGGTACACCACTGCGACACGACACACGGACCTGGGCAGGGTAAGTTACTCGGTACACAGTCTCGCGCGTACACAGGACACACGGCCTTGGCAGGGTAAGTACCGCGTAACATACCTGGGGGTACACAGGATACACGGCCTGGATAAGGGGTAGTACCGTACAGGGTGGGCTGCGGCTACAAACACCCCCAAACGGGGGACGGCGGGACCTAACAAACACTATTAAACGTCTATACGAGACGTTTAAAACCAACCTAGCGTCCGTCTTTAGCGCTTCCATGGCTTTCATGTTCGCAGAAGGTGAACCCGGCGCAGATTCCATTCAGAAGCTTGCGCTGTCAGTACATCCCCCGCGGACCGGTCCAGGCGTCAGATTGTACAAGGACTTCAACGAGGGCTACCGCTGCGCGAGCACTGTTCTGCTCACTACTCGGAGATGGTGAGATACGGCAGGAGATACCCGGTGGAGCTGAACTGGTGACCAGACTGAGGGTGGGGATTCGAACTAGTATTTTATTAATGTAGTTTGCATAATCGCTCCGATCGGGATTAACCATTACACTCGGGCGAAGTCACATTAATGTGCAATGGTAATGTAAAACCAACGGTGTGGTGTTCAGATATGTCTTGTTTGACCAATCACTACCCAATCATGTGGGGATGTACAGCTAGTAACGACATTAAGCAGCTCATGTTTTGTTAGCCAGCAGCTGCAGAGGATGTCAGATACGTGAAGCGTAGGTGTACCGACTAGGTGAGCATCCAAAATGGCTCTTACTTCGCTAGGTCTTCAACAATGCGATGAAACAGCATTGACATCGCTTTCCGTACTGATGTATGCAGATCTTGGAAATGTGTCGGTATGTTTTGCGCTCTCGCCGTTTTACCATTGGTGACCTCTGAGCGCTACCTCTTCTCCGTGCTCTCTCCGTTTCCGGCCGGTGCTCCGAACCAGGCGACGTGCTCAGCTGAGCACGAAGCCTCATCACGCTGGGCCGGCCACTTCTGCGCGATGGGAACGAAGAGCACCGAGTACGCCTACGTCGACGAAGCCTGGTCGGTCCAGTCATGTCAGAAGCTGGATGTAGGGAGCACAAACCTGAGGTGAGCGCTTTGTCTGCGCGGACCGTGTGACCAGAGACCAAGTCCATACAGTTGACTCCACAGTTGACGCTTTTAGAATATGAGTGCCTAAACGTCGAGGAGAGAAACTAGGTATAATCAACATTCTAATTCTACATTTCGATTATATATCACGGTCATACTTTGTGGGACTCTCCTATCGCTACCTCATTAACGTCTGAGACCCTAGACCAGACACAGAGATGCACGTAAGCTCACCGAACCGCGAATGACCTGTTCGTGCCGGCCACGCGGGGAAGCATTTCGCGCATACGAAGGACGGTCTGATGCATCATGACGCGATACACGTGTACCGGTGACCTGCCCGGCTACCAAGTCGAAATTCCACCAAACGTTTTTTTTTTTTTTTTTAATTATTTATGATTCTTAATATGTTTTTTTTTCCACTGCGTCAGGAGCTAGGTGCCCTGCCCCGGTGTGAGCTGCCACAACGTCTTACAGTGGTGAGTGCGCCCGGACTGTGTGCACAACGTCTTACAGTAGTGAGTGTTGGGACGTGATGTTACAGCGTCTTACAGTGGGAGTGTGGCGACTGATGGGTGCACAACGTCTTACAGTGGTGAGGTGGACATGTGTGCACAAACGTCTTACAGTGGTGAGTGTGAGGACTGTGGTGCGACAACGTATACTAGTGTGAGATGTAGGACACTGTGGCTGCACCGTCGCTTACAGTGGTAGAGGTGGACCTAGCTGGTGTTACATGCGTCTTACAGCTGGTTGAGTGATGGACTGTGGTGTCACCAGCGTTCCTGCCACAGTCGGTAGTGTGACTGTGGGTGCACTCTTACAGTGCGCTGAGATGTGGACTGTGCTGTGCACAACGTCTACAGTGGGTGGGATGTGTGGACTGTGGTTGCACAACGGTCTTACACAGTGGTGCGTAGATGTGAACTGTGGGTGTATCAACTGTCTTACAGTGGTGAGGTGGACTGTGGGTGCACGTCTTACAGTGTGGCTTTGGACTGTGGCTGCACAACGAGCTTTACAGCTGGTGAGTGTACTGAGTTGGTGGCACAACCCGTCTTACAGTTGGTGAGTGTGTGACTGTGGTGCACAAACGTCTTACAGTGTGAGTGTGGCACGTGTGGTGCCACAACGTTCTCTCGGCCCCGTACAGTGGTAGAGTGTGCGGCTGTGGTGCACAACCGTCTTACAGTGGTGAGTGGGACTCGGCGTGCACAGCGTCTTACAGTGGTGAGTTTTTGTGGACTGTGGTCGCACAACGTCTTACACGGCCCCCAAACCCCCCCCCGTGGTTAGTGTGGACTGTGGTGCACAACGTCTTACAGCTTGGTTGAGTGTGGACTGTGAGTGACCAACGGTCTTACAGTGGTGAGTCTGTGGACGTTTATGGTGCACAACGTATGTACAGTGGTGCGTGTGGACTGTTGGTGCACAACGCACGTCTTACAATTGTGAGTGTGGACTGTGGTGCACAACGTCTTACAGTGGTGAGTGTGGACTTGTGGTGCACAAACGTCTTACAAGTGTGAAGTGGTGGACTGTGGTGGCACAACGTCTTACAGTGCGTTGAGTGTGAAATGTGTGTGCACCAACGTTCTTACAGCTGGTGAGCTGTGGGACTGTCGGCGTTGGTGCACACGCTCCTGTACAGTGCGTGAGTGTGGACTGTGGTGCACAGCGTCTTTACAGTGGTGAGTTGGACTGTGGTGCAGCAGCGTCTTACGTAGTGGTGGTGTGGACTGTGGTGACACAACGTCTTTGACAGTGCGAGTGAGATGTGGAGTGTGGTGCACTGCGTCTTACTCATGGTGTGAGTGTGCGACTTGGTGCACAACGTCTTACAGTGGTGAGTGTGGACTGTGGTGTGGTGCTTACCGTCATGTAGTGTGAGTGTTGCGCCAAGCGTCAACTTTTCAGTTCCGTTAGGTGTTCATTCGGTCCCTGCTATTTCGGAGGTTCGGAAGGCGTCCACAGTGTAATAAGTTAAAAGTCATACCATTCAAAAGTACAAGGGAGTTATATGGGCTGCAGAGTAAAACGTTGTCGATTTTCGATGAGACATGCCACGACTCGAGCATCAAATGTACTTAGAGCATTGCATGTTTCGAAGATAAAGCTAGCACAGCATGTTTTGCCTGAAACGTTGTTCGGTTTCAGTTTGCCGCGGACCCAGAACGGCATGGTGAACTACTGTGAGTTCCTGAAGCTGCTGGACTGGGAGAAGCACCCGGTGCCAATGCCTGAGAAGAAGCCGAGGGTAAGTTAGTGCTGGGGCTCGGTGGTGTTATAGTTCGCGAGTGTCGTCACGAAAATTTTAACGAAAAGAATCGTGATTGAGAATATTTAAAAACACGTAATTGTGAACAACAAGGGAAAAACGTGTCTCTGAACTAACGGTCAGCAAGCGGCAGGAACCAGGTGTGAACCGTCTTGTCGTGATGCGTTTGTGACTTGTGTGTAGGTCCACCGCCATGCCGTCCTATCGTCTGTCTGTCTTCGTATTAGAGGTGCCACTTTTCTACCCACTTACCCACCAGATGCGGGTAGTTACTACCCACGTGGGTAGCACAAGCGATCATTTGGATGATGTGAGTAGTTGCCGGGTAGCCGAATTTTTATTAATTGAAAAATGAACGAAAAAAGCAAGGATTTTGATGGGAATCGGGATGCTTGAACAAATATGGGCATATCAGTTAGTGAGCAGCAGCGTGATCAGCACAAAATAATTCAGCAATGGGTTATTAAATGGCAGACATAATAATGACGAATTTTCTTTATGGGTACCTTGCGGGTAGCTGGCAGCCTATATGGTCGTGTGGGTAGTGGTGGGTAGTTAAAGGGGTTTGCGGGGCGGGTAGACACAGCCTGAGAAGTGACACATCTACTCCATATCGAACGAAGTGTTTAAAATCTCTCCGACGGGGAATCGAACCCCGGTCTCCGCGTGACACTATACTATCGAGGAGTGAGTGCGGCCGGATGAAGAAGAAAAAAATGGTGTATCAGTTCAAAGTCAAAATAGGTAGCAACTGATTTGAAAAATTGCTTTCCTGCACTCCATTTATAGCTTTGAAATTCCATTGCTAATCACATTGACATATAAATATTAAATTTAATTACTTTGAACTGCACATTTTGCCACGACTTTGGCTGAACATCAGACTTAAGCAACAAACCGCAAACCGGATTGACCGGCATAGCATACCATTACCCGTGCTCTTAAGATGCCAAAAACGATCGACCTAAACTGAGACATGAAAATAATTTGCTGAACTGCAAAACATCAATATCCCTTTCTCAACTGAGCTACCTCTACGGCTGCCCGGGTGCGGCGCGGCAAGGAAGTCTCAGCAAAAAGTCGCTAGACGGCACTACTGCTGCTCGATAGACGGCGCTAGCATCGCTGTTGTACTCGACACTCATGTATCGTGCAGGTACCACACATACCCACCACGTGCCTATTCGGTGTCATCATTCTCTACACGAGGATACGTGTGTGTTTTTTTGCAGCTGCGTCAGCCGTGGGAGAAGTGGAACTTCCCCAAACCCGTACAGACGGTCAACTACACGTCGCTGCTCAACGAGTTTGCCCCGCGCGAAACGGCGGCAGACGGACCGTGAGTAGTTATATCCTGTCCATCCCTACTATAAACGCCAGCACCTTCACGGGAGACAAGTGACACGTTATAGTCCTGTGAGCTTAAGTTCTCGAGAGCTTCCGAAAATGGCATTCGCGATTCTCCATCGCAGAAATATAACTATACGCAACCGAGTCGTCATTTGTCAGGCATTCCTGCCGGCCGTCGTCCTGCTGTCTGTACCGCCTCTGATGCCGCATCTCTCGTGTCTGTACCGCCTCTGATGCCGCGTCTCTCGTGTCTGTACCGCCTCTGATGCTGCGTCTCTCGTGTCTGTACAGCCTCTGATGCTGCGTCTCTCGTGTCTGTACCGCCTCTAATGCCGCGTCTCTCGTGTCTGTACCGCCTCTGATGCTGCGTCTTTCGTGTCTGTACCGCCTCTGATGCTGCTCTCATCGAATGTCTGTTGCCGCCTCTAATGCCGGTCTCTCGTGTACTGTACAGCCTCTTGATGACTGCGGTCTTTCGTGGTCTGTCACCGCCTCTGATGCATGCGTCTCTACGGTCTGTAACCGCCTCTCGATGCTGGCAGATCACATCTCGTATCTGTCTCGCCTCTGATGCAGTGTGCCCTCGTCTTCTCGTGTTCTGTAAGCCGCCTCATCTAATGCCGCGTCTCTCTTGTCTTGCTACCAACACATACTGATGCTGCGTCTCTCGTGTCTGTACCGCCTCTGATGCTGCGTCTCTCGTGTCTGTACCGCCTCTAATCCCGCGTCTCTGGCCGTCAGTATGCCGGAGGTGAGCTGTGCGCCGCTGATGGGGGCGCCGGTGGAGCTGGCCGCTCACCCGACGCCGGACCAGATCCAGCGGGTGCCGCCTGATCCGCTGCCGCTGCAGTGGTGCGACGCAGCTCAGCCGCCGCCGCCAGCGCCGACCGAGCCCTGTCCTCAGTGAGACCGGCCCTGAGGTGTTCACTGCGTCGGCCAGCCACCGCTGCCAGCGCCGCCGACCCAGCTCTGTCCTCAGTGAGACGGGTTCTGAGGTGTTCACTGCGTCGGCCAGCCGCCGACCGAGCCCTGTCCTCAGTGAGACCGGCCCTGAGGTGTTCACTGCGTCGGCCAGCCACCGCCGCCAGCGCCGCCGACCCAGCCGGCTGTCCGCAGCGAGACGGTAGATGCCACGAGTCACCCGTGACCTCCTTGTCTCGCAATCCAGCCGGCAGACAGAGACTGCGCGCGGAGATGGATGACGCGTCAGTGAATGGCCCCGAGAGGACTGGTCGAGCCAGAAAGATTAGTGCAATATATGTAGGACGTATTGACAGCTTTACATGTCTCGTCAAATTGTACGTGCGCTGTTGATGTCGTGTGAGTTTGCTGCTTGATGTTTACCTTCAAGCATTCTGGCAGTTAGTTCATGTCTCTTTGGCCAGTAAATTTCGCACGCCTGTTTGTTTAGCTCACTAGTCATAGTTCGTCCTACGACTTAACGACACGACCAATACACGAACCTAAAACGAACCGGTAACTTGTATTGTAACACTTGGTATACAACATTCAGACTCAACCATGAGGATGTGCTTCGCGAAAAACAAAACTAACTCACTCCTAAGATATAACCAAATACGCTATCCAGGACGAAACTGGCCCAGCAAAACAATTTAGATGCGACAGACAGTTGCCAGACTGCGAACAACCCGCTACATTATCTAGTGTTCTGGCATAATTTACTCTTGACTATCACATCGCGAATGTGCTTCCCAGCGATACGGTATCCCGTGAAGCTCTCGAGTATCAGCGGTTCAGAGACCTCTTGTTGCGAGCCCACGTCTCGGTTCTCAGAGTCTGAGAGCTGGAATACGCCTGTGCTCCCCTCTCCACCTGAGATACACCCAGGATCAGTAGCTGCTGTCTTGCTGTGGACCGGTGGCTGCTCCTCAGGCTCAGTAGTGTCCAGTCTCCGGGCAGGGGTCCAGGTAGGAGCCCAGTTTGCGGACGGAGCGGCGCCGCTGTAACGAGGCGGGCCGTCCGCCGCCGGCCGCCGGGCCGCCGTCCGCCGGAGTGGAGGTGTACCGACTGTCGACCCGTCAGTACACTCAGGTCAGCGGCACTTCAGTGCTGCCGCGTCTCATGTCAGGTATGATTATCAGTCAGGAGAACAGGAGGCGTGCGAAGACAATCCGCTGATATCTACCGGCAATGGGTTTCAGATTCGGAAAATGTTTTAAATTACTTTGAAGAGAGTGTTTGCTAATACATAAATAAATAAACAATCCACCACACGCCTTTCCGCTGCGACGCTAAGGATCCGCTGTGCGTCCACGCCCAGACAACGTCCGGGCGCTACTTCTCAGTCTAACCGCCGCGGCCAAGAAGATTCTCACTAGCTCCAGTCACAGTATAGGTTGTCAGACTCACAACCGGCCAGAGGATGACGGCAACGTGGTTTCAATCTCCGTGCAGTTCGGACTCGAACATCTCGATGATAACTCGGGCCGGGCGAGGAGAGTCAGATAGTCGGCCGGGCTGCTCCTCAGACTGCCCCGGCAGACTGCTCCTCAGGGGACTGCCGTGCGGGCTCCCCTCAGATCTGAACGTCCCGCAACCAGTCCCGCGGCCTTAGAGGTCAGAGGCTCCGGTCAGACCGTGAATAACGCGGGCGTAGCGGCCCGTCCGAGCCGGCGCGCTGAGGAGTTCACGTGCACCTCCAGACTGTTACACCGGGGGGGGGGTATCGGGTCTGGAGGGGGAGAGGAAGATTATATGCGATTTTTCAGACCGCGTGCAGACCCCGTTTTTTGGCGCCATAATTTGTTAAGGAATGGCAGAATCCCAAATCAAATTTTTGCAACAGCCACTATTTCAGCCCAAAGCCACATTTCTGTCCGTGATCGGTTCTGTTAACAAAAAATTCAATCTTATGAAGGTATCTTTGTCATGACTCGTAAGCGGTTCCAAAGATCTGCTTCGGTAAGCCCCACTTCGCCCCCCCAGTTTGGGGGGACCCCACAGAAGAGGATACAGTGACGTAGGTTTGTGATTTGTGACCCCAACAGAACGTTGGACTACGAACGATGATGCAACGATAAGAACACGCACGTGCTAATTTGAGGGTTCCAGCAATCCCTACGGCTCACAGTTTCAGGTGCTAACCTAAGAATTGGAAACTGAGGCTTACCGAGCAGATCTTTGAACTGTTTACTCGAGTCTATTTGACAAGTACCTATAAGTTTTTGATTCTCTTGTTAACGATATTATACGCTGACAAAAATTGCGGCGCCTGGCGACTGAATAGACTGTGCAAAATTTGATTCAGATTCGGTCCATAGTCTAACAAACTTATGCGTCACAAAAATAAACGGAGGTCTCACGCGGTCTGAAATCCATAAAGAGATACCAGTCACGCGCTCAAATGGAATCCGCCCGAGCAGGTGAAATAAAGATGGTCAGGGACCTTGGGCCATGGTCAGGGATGGGCCATGGTCAGGGATGGGCCATGGTCAGGGATGGGCCATGGTCATGGATGGGCTGAGAAAGACGGCCGGGCGCATGTCGGCCAAAGACGAGACACGCAGAGTGAGCGCAAGCCAGAGAGAAGTAAATTAATATAATTTAGCTGTGCACACTGTACAACGAGGACAAATGCCTCTATAAACCCTAGGAAATAATATAATAAACTAATAATGTAGGAAATAATATAATAAAAAAGCGATTGAAGCCAAACAGAATACATGCTGCATCATTATCAGTCCCAAACAAGAAACCTAAGCATTGACCCCGATAGCCGGTACCAGATTTTCATCTAGCATGACACATAGCCCCGCCAACCCTCTGGTTCTCAGACTCTGAACGAAGCCACCCGGTGGGCCGGTCAGCTGGAACGGCAGTCAAGTTCATGAACGTGAACAAGGCGTACCTGACTTTGCGTCCTTTCGATGTGCCTACCTGACTGCGCCGTTTCGATGTGCGCACCTGACTGCGTCGTTTCGGTGTGCATACCTGACTTTGCGTCGTTTCGATGTGCGTACCTGACTGCGTCGTTTCGATGAACGTACCTGACTGCGCCGTTTCGATGTGCATACTGCATACCTGACTGCGCCGTTTCGATGTGCGTACCTGATTTTGCGTCGTTTCGGTGTCGGTGTACGATGGCCGGCGGAGGAGGCGCGGCGTCGCCGACGACCCGGGGTGCTGCCACAACACACACACACGTCAACAGAGGAGTGCTGCCACAACACACACATGTCAACAGAGGATGATGACGATGGTGATTGGGGCTTCAGGCGGCCAGGCCAGGCCGCTGTAACTAATGCGTCAGGGACGACGCACAGGATAGCCGGGCGGCGTATGGGGGTGATGCGTGCAGCAGGCTCGTTTGGTGCCTTTTCAGAGCAGAGTCCGGTAACAGATGACGGCAGCTGTCGGGAGGAGAGGTGGAAACAAACGGCAGGCATAATGGATAACAGCCGGGCCAGGTCACTTTCTACGTCTAGAAACAAAACGGCCCCAGGAAATAGTATGCTGGCGGCACAATGGATAACAGCCGGGCCAGGTCACTTTCTACGTCTAGAAACAAAACGGTCTCAGGAAATAGTATGCTGGCAAAACACAACTACTGGATTGGCTACTATTGCATTGGTGTAGAATGCTTAATTGCTTTATTGTTTAGACATAAGTGATTTGGCAACACCAGTTAAATTACATTATTATCTCCCATGACAGTGTGCGTGTGGGGCACCCTACCTACCCTGCACACGCACGCAATCAACTAACACTTCGTTTTTATTTCGTACATGAACCATACATCGGACCAACAGTTCAGCGTGGGAAGCAACTAGCACTACCAGCCACTACGAACTACGCGGCACTCACCTTCGTGTTCAGTTTCCGGGAAAGCTGCAGCTCTAGCGTACAGAACAAAGTCAGTCTGACCGCTGTGAACATGTATTCACCAACGCTGGTGCTCAGTATTCACCTAACTAGTCTCAAGGCGTGAAAATGATCTTACAGACTATCGACGCGTCACAATCAAATAAAACAGCTTGACATAACCGCACATTACCATCTCTTCACGCAATACAGTGATACAATTTACCAAAAGGTGAGACAATCGCGCAACATGATACGAACAATTACAGCTTCCCGTGCGCACCACATCACGCATCTTCCACGCAACACACTCAAATCCCTCCACGACCCAGGTCAGCACACCGGTATCCAATCCAACCAGAGGTTTGTGTTTTTCTCAACAGATGGTGCTGGCGGACCACAGCGAGATCTATGTACACGTGCTGGCGGCTGTGAGCGTACGAGCCGCGATCCTCGGCATGGTGCCGATGTTCTTTCGCAGACTACTGTTGGCGCTGGCGAGTTGGACAAGCGTCTAGCACTACAGCAGAAGCCGACGGAGGCCGCCGGAAGAATCTCACCTGCAAATCAGTCTACGGTGAGCGGTAGTTTAACATATTCTACTCCTCCGTAGCTCTACTAGCCGCGATAGGAAATAAGCAGAGAAGTGGCTTGCTTAAAGAACTAGCATACGGATGATGAAGCGAGTACTGGCGGCTGAGAGTTAACATCAACATTATGATTATCACTGTTTGTAAGTGTTTACCGTCTTGATAATACGAGATTTAACCGGACTGATGTCCCGATATAAGATTAAAGTAATATAAACACAAGATCAGGATGGGTTAGTAGCATGATATTGAAGCTTAGAATGTACCGGCAATGCGGCACTATCTTGGACAAAATGTTAGTAAAGCAACTGAGCGATGCAGAGCTGGAAGTGGACAGGACAGTCGGGAGAATGCGTGTCAGGAGACAGCTATGAAGGGCGCGAGTTCTGACCGTCGATTCCCGCGGGGATTCCAGGGAATCAGTAAAAAGTATTCTCTACCGATTCTCAAAGCAGAGCCAACAAGAGTATCAATGTTTAAGTGCATTGCCGAACTGCGGTAGAGTAGTGCAGTCCAAATGCCCGCCAGGGATTCCCGCAGCGGGAATTGCGGTCAGAACACTGCCCAAAGTCTGTGAGCGGACGGATATGGGCCCAGGTGGCGAAGTTGGGACTGAACATCAGCAGCTGGCCGCGGTGGGTCAATAGCGTCTACTCACTGCTGGAAGTCGGCCTCGGATCCTCCCTCCTCGTCTTCATCCAGCTCGGCTGTGAACAGAACATACCACCAAGTCAGGGCGAGAGACAATCACAAACAGAGAGGCGTACCTACTACCCAGACCTCACACCACACACAGCACAGCAGACTCCGTCAGTGCCGGGCTGTCTGTCCGCTGGCCTGCCGATAAAAATTTATTATTTAAAACAGGACCGAAAAACGCGCAGGAGGGAATGTCAGTGCCAGCCGGACAGCTGACGCGCAGGACGGATATCACCAGGTTCATGGTAGTAGCTGAACATAACCCTGCTCAACACAGTGCCCAGTTGGAACAATGGCTGCGGGGAACACAACGGGGGCCGAACCGAGCCAGTGCAGCCAATTGTAGCGGAAAGCCAGTGTAGTAATACTACACTCCAGTCGAGCAGGACAGGCCACGTGTATTTTATAGTAGGTGCGAGAACAGCTGCAACGGCGCTACCACAAAACAGCGCCACAGACGATCGCCATGGACCACGGTGTGGCAGGAAACAATGGTAATAACATAATCGATCCCGACCTAACCTTTACAGTAATTACGGTCGCAGGGGCCCACGTTTAGAATGCTCCGCTCGCATTCGCTCGCTGCGCTGCGGCCCTACGGGGGGAGGGGAGGGCTGTCAGCCCGGACCTTCCTACAGACCATCTCGTGGCAAAACGAGATGATTATATAAAACATATTTCAAAGGTCTTCCGATAAAATATATCTACTTTACAAAAAATACTTTTTTTGTAGCGCACTGCAATTTTGCACTACTAAAAATACACGCAGCCCGACTGTACCGTTAGTGATGTCATTTATACCAGCAGCATTGATCCTGTCGTATACTCTATGTAAGCTTTAAATAGCGATTGACCGCTAAACGCGAACAAACCAGCGTCCTACACAAGCGAGGGCCACAATACAAATAATGCATGCAGCTGCTGTGATAACATTCGTCTGTCCTAACACGATAAAACAGGAACGAAGGGACGTAACCACTTTACGAACCACATAGCCAAGCAGGTCAAATCAACCGACGTACACGCACAGAACACACGCAGAAAGCGAACAAAGCAGCACAGCATCCAACTATCAGAAATCAACCCTGAACCATCTAGAACTCATAGAAGCCAAAGAAAGCTCCACAGAAGACCGGACAAGCTGGGTGCAAACCAGAAAGACATACCATGCTGTGGAAACGACGAAAACAATCAAACGCCATAATACTTGATCATCGTCTCTGACGTCTCAGAAGGACCATAAGACAGACACTAGAACTACCTTGTCTCATGTCTGCAGTGCGTCGGGGGAGAAATATGCCGCGGGGCTCGCAGCACACTGCTAATGTTGAGTGTCCGCGGGTCCCGGCAGCCAACAGTCAATACGACGAATACAGACCAGAAGAGCGGAGAGCAAGAAGGGTGCAGAGTGCAAACTGCAACAGAGCATGCTGAGCACACAACAAACCGCCGACAGTCAGGCCGACTGAGACAGACAGAGCAGACGAACAGACAGACAAAACTGGCCACCAGATCTGGAAAACCGTGGAATTTAGGAATCTACGACCCGCTAAGAACAAACAAACGTCTAGGTTTTCCGTTCAGGGTTAATGATGCCTAAGTTGACCGCATTTTCCCGATAACACAGAGCTCTACTTATTATTGTCACGCATGCATTCCAAGGTGATCCAAATGCAGTAGCCACGTTTGATCCCTGTCTGTCTCTCGCCTCTGCGGAGGCTGGGTGACATAGTGAGGCAGGCAGGCAGGCGCTGGCGGCAGCGCGCTTACCGAAGAAGTGGCTGCCGACCCTGAGACGGCCGCTGCGGCGGCTCGGGGAGCGCTCGGCGGGCAGCGGCTCGTCTGTCGGTGGCCGGGAGCGGGAGACGTGACTGTGGGCCCGGATAATCCGCACCAGCACAGCACAGGGATACCGCCACCAGACGCACATAACCCACCCCGCCTCCGCCCAGCCGGAGCAGGAGACGTGAGTGGGCCCGGATAATCCGCACCAGCACAGCACAGGGATACCGCCACCAGACGCACATAACCCACCCCGCCTCCGCCCGGCCGGCCGGCGGTCCCCACCAACCACATGCAATACCCGACCGCGGCCGCGATGACCGGCTGCTGCCAGGCCGGCACAACATGGGGAGACCGGCAGTAGATGAACATAACCCACCCGCCACCTCCACCCTCTAACTATCAACAAACCACTGCCAAACAAGCAGCCCACGATGCACGGCAAACAAAGAGCGACACCAGCCACACATACCCTGACAACAGCAGCGGAGCAGGCCGACCCTGCGCAGTGCGCGGCCAGGCACGGTCCACTAGACACACATAACCCAGCATAGTGCCGTGCTGCCGCTCAAACACCCCCCTCAGCGGCCGCAGCAATGGTCCGGCGCCACGCAACAGTACAGGGACACCACTGGCAGACACACATAACCCTCGTGGCCGTCAGTAAGCCTAGTCGGTTCAGCGCCGACCAGACTGCAGACAAGCCACCAGAGCAGAGGTGGACAACGTACCTATGGGATGGCCTATCAAACTGAGCCAAATTAAAATGTCAATTTGATACTATTCACATTGTGTACGTCACCAACTATGCCACAGAGTGACAGACAGTATAAATATGAATTTATAATGCCGGAAAACCGACAGTACATTACTGCACTGGCGGATCCAGACTCTCTCCGTAGGAGGGGGCCATCTTTTTTGTGGCAAAAAGGTACCGATTTTTTCTCCCTGAAATGGAACGGCCACCTTGTTTTGATATTCGAGGTTAAAAAATGCACTTCTTCGGGACAAAATAATTTTTTCGTGGTAAAAAAAAACACTTTTCGGATATTTGTATCAATCACTTTTTCGAAGAAATACGAGATATATATTTTGCATTTACCCATATAAGCAATCATATCGTTTATCTCATACCAAATCGCGAGGGCGTCACCGATAATTCTTGAGTGGGGACGGCTGAAATGACGAGAAAATGTATCCCCAATTTGTATGAGTGTATTTAAGCCTTTGCAACATTTTGAATGCGGGTTTCCATGTAATACACCTTTTTGCATTACTCGTCGTCCAATCGACAAAACCTCCCCAGCCAATCTGCATATATGAATGGCCGGCCATATTCACCAATTCCAGCAAAACTATCGGCATATCGCAATAACATATCGCTTAGTGTTTGCCAGCGATCGCTTTCAGTAAAACATTCAGTATTCAAGCAAAACCTGTTCACTCTCCGGCCAAAAGATTGTCTATTCAGTATAAGACTTCGTCTTTAGTTTAAAAACTAATTGTCCATTCAGCCAAAAATCCTTCTTATTTCGGCTATTCCTCAAGAATACTCGTCAAAAGTAGAAAACACATAAACAAAGACTTGAACAATGACATCCGTTGTTACATTAATGTTAAGAATGTACGTGTGTGGGTGTGTTAAACGCCAGTGGCGTACCACATACCAGTGAACCAAGCTAGGTGCGGTGAAGATGTTTCTGCATTTGATTACCGAGATTTCATTAAGACCTTAATCATCAACGTTTTTATCGATGACTTGTTTATGGCCTAATGTAGTTTAAATTATAATTGTCCTGTAAAGATACTGGTTAATTTTGGGCATATTCGTAATTATGTAAAATTAAATAATCTTGCTGGTATACTTATTCACTTCCAAGATAGGCGCAGATGCAGGAATTTGAACGAAGCAGGACAATTAAAAAGGCATCGGAGCCGACTGCGAGGGTGGTTCAATCATAATGTAATTGAATTCTGATCTGATTTTATATTTTCCACTGTACGTTTCTTGATTGCTACAAGAAACAGCTAAGTTTATTGACACATTATCGAGGCCATGTATTTTTTCCTAATCTTGTCCGCTTTTGATTTCCCGCCTCTAAGTTTGACCTCACGTGGGTTGAGGTCAGATTCGTCTTCATTCGTCGTGTCATAAGAATCTACAGTGATGCCGGCGACGTCCGGTATCGCGCGTTTCTGCCGAGGCCGCCAGCGGATCGTTCAGTGACTTCTGTGACGGTCTGACTATTGTGGCATGTGCGGAGAGGCGGTGTTTCGGCGCTCGAACCAACTAACAATATGCACATGAAACGGAAATCCCTGAAATCGATGAGCAACTCGCCGAATAAACACGTGGGATTTGCGACAATGGAGAAAAGACTAAGACTGTCTTAGTAAGACAACGAATAAACGTATAACACAACATATTCGGCTATTCGTTATTTTACAGCTAAATAGCAATGCATGATTTGCAAGCAAATTTGGTTTGAGCTTTGACGATATTTGGACAAAATAGTCCAAAGTTTATGCCCAACGCCGATGGGTTTTTGCCAACCTGTCATTTCAATTCGCTTTATTGACGGAAAACTTTTCCAACAATTGGACCGAAGCGTTTTTGCCGGTGACGAAATAGTATGCTCAATGACGAAATGTTATGCAGACTGGGCCAATGTGGAGTCCAGCCCTGTTTTGCTGATTAACGCCAATTACTAATGAAGACCGCCGATGATTGTACTAATGACGATTGCCGAATGTGCCGTTCAATTGGTTATCGACAATTGGCCACCCGTAATGCAAAAAGGTGTTAGTAGGCAATTAAGTTTATTAAGCGTCCGCGCGCGATTTTTTTTCGGGGTTTGCCTCATAAAACCCAGAAATAAGGCGGGTGGGCCTCGTGGAGGATAGGAGGATAAAACTGCTTAATTCAATCAATTCAGCTTTTACGACGAACCGAAGATGATGACTTCGTTTATGACAATGACCATACACGATATGACCACGAGCGCGGGTGATAATTATTTTAGGTTTTGAAAAGCCGAGATTTGCAATAATTGGAACCAGTACCGTTATTGTACCATTTGCCTAAGGTAGGTATTCCTTTTCCTGGTTTGGCACAGCTCGGTACGTAACAATATTGAGATGAAGATAGTTTTCATACACATTCAGCCCAGGTTGTAAATCACGATGAACCGATCGGCAGTCACGCACTCAATAGTAAGTATAATCATGATAATACCTGAACCTAAACATATGGAACCAAACTGTAACAGCAACTGGTATAATGCAAAGTGTTTGGAAAGCAGCAGGACTGAGGCAGAAAGACTCTTCGCAAATAAATGGTCCCTGTGGATCTGGAGGAGCCTGGTGGGAGATTGAACTCGGTCGTGGTCTGTCCACTCATATTAGCTCGTCGGGTCCATCGAAAGCTGGGCACCGCTGCATAGCTTCCGAATGCCAATATTCGCGTCTTTTGCGTTTGCGTCGCTTTTTCCGGACTCGGTAAGGCTAACTAGCTTACCATGTAAGCCCTGCTTGAAAGTTATACTTTATGAAAGGAGTGGGGCCCTATAGGCCAAAAAAATACCGTCAGGATATATATATATATATATATATATATATATATATTTTATTTGTCAGACACTTAATGGAATTCATTTATCAATTTTCCTAATTTGTATAAGCAATTGCGAAAATTGTGTTTGGCCGCGAAGCGACGTGATTTTTTTCCTCAGTTTTTGACTGTGAATATCATGATTTTGACTGCTGGTAAGGCTATTTTTACGATAAATTGTTATCTTTCCACGTTTTTTATATTTATTTTCAAGTTTTCTCCTAAGATCACTGTTTTTCACGTTCAGCAGGGAACGCACGGGGGCATATTTGTATTGAGTACCCCTAAGATTCCTGCGGGGGGGGCATTTGCCCCTGATGCCCCCTGGATCCGCCAGTGCATTAATGACTTTGTACACGCCCACAGACGTCCACACCACCCAAAACCACTGCATTATGCCCTGAAACTCAAGAATAAGCCATTACACATCGCACCAACTAAAACCTGTTGGCAGAAACTCAACAACAAACCTTGTTCAACACAGACTGTGGAATCGATGAAACAATATGCATACACTTCATTCTGTAGTGTAAGCCCTTCACCACCCCAACACACTCGCACACACATCCACACATGTCACTTCAACTGTGAGGCTCGCCGGCTCAATTTTCCGCCACCTCAGCTTATGCCTTATTCACCCCTCATGCAGCACACTCCCCTATTTACCTGCATGGTACATTTTACCAGATTTACCTGCATGGTACAGCCACATAGGACTCTGCCATGTCTGCACGGGACAGGGATCATCTGTAGACAAGGAAGAAACTGATTGCAGCAGAATCCGGCATGCATGAGTCAGGGCCCTTATCGCATTTTGAGTATCCGTAGATTATTTTCAGGGCCCGTTTTTGCACTCGCTCAATCTGCTGGGCTTGGCTGGCGGTGAGGCCCGCATGGAAGACTGGCGCACAATACTCCAACAGAGGTCGGATGTATGTCGTGTACACCTTCAGCTCAGCAGTTGTTCTTCAGGTGGATTGTATCGTTTCATGACATGAAGCATATATAGAGCTTTGGAACTTCTGTCAATTATGTCGTTTGCATGTTCCTGCCACGTTACACTATTTGATATTTTGACACCGATAAGTTTTTTAGTACTGGATATAGGTATGCTCTTGCCGTTTATTGGCTATTGCAATGTCTGGTAATACTAAAGGCCTTTTTGCTGTGTAAAAATGCATTGCTTGGCACTTTTCGGTGTTTATTACCATCTTATTTGTGTTAGCAACCTTGTGTACTAAGTTGCTTAAGTGAAGAAGTGTCGCATTAGTTTGGTCACCTGCACTTGCATTACGTGGTATTTGGCATTACGTGGTATTTTCACCTTACTGGTTTACCAGGCCTTGCATTCACATTATTTTGTACTTTTTTCACAAGCATTTGATTGCATGACAATGTTTTACACAAACAATTTGTACCTACATGAAATGTTTTTTTTTTCTTCTTCAAATGGCATCTAAAAAAGTTACATGACAACTTTCACATTGACATTTATATTTCACATTTTCCTCTAACATATTTTTCTTTCAAAACCTTTTCTTCACTTTCCACATTTTCGGAACACGAAATCAGTGTCAAAATGTCATCGTAATGAAGAAACGCGAGGACCAAATGAATGACATTTTTTCTGCACAAGATCGAGCTAAGAGAGGAGACCTGATCTCGAGACATATACAATTTTGACTGGAAAAGTTGCTGTCGATCCCGACCAGTTTTTCGATAAGGACCTAGATGACAGAACCCGAGGGCACCATCTCAAGCTCAAGAAGAGAAGATCCACCAACCAACTACGAGCCAAGTTATTTGCCAAACAGGGTGGTGACACCCTGGAATGAGCTAACAAAGAAGACGTTTGTGTCACTTGTCAGCAACATGCCACCAACAACTTCAAGCCCATCACGATAAATGATACAAGTTTCATATGACATAGTTCATAAATAAAAGATTCACCGATCAAGACTGTCCTAATGCCTAATCAGTTGTGGGCACTGAATAGACCTTGTCTAAACAGCCACGACCAAACTAAACCTAAGAACATACAACACACCAGAGGTACACCAGTCATTGTTCGGGCTTTTCATCGGCTGAACCATGACACCTCCAAACAGCTGTGGACTCATCAGCCATACCACCGATAGGGCGAACCAGGCCGTCTCGTCCCAATAGACTCCCATGATGCCATCCGCTCCCCACCTGCAGAGTCCAGCGCTAAGTCCATCATTTCACTCGAGCTCCCCTGCTTTCTAGTTCAACCCACCAAGTCCTCCAGCTTATGATTCCACCAGAGTTCAACCCACCACGTCCTCCAGCTTTCTAGTTCAACCCACCACGTCCTCCAGCTTTCTAGTTCAACCCACCACGTCCTCCTGCTTTCTAGTTCAACCCACCAAGTCCTCCTGCTTTCTAGTTCAACCAACCAAGTCCTCCAGCTTCCTAGTTCAATTCGCCACGTCCTCCAGCTTCCTAGTTCAATCCGCCACGTCCTCCTGCTTTCTAGTTCAACCAACCAAGTCCTCCAGCTTCCTATTTCAACCCACCAAGTCCTCCTGCTTCCTAGTTCAACCCACCAAGTCCTCCTGCTTCCTAGTTCAACCCAACAAGTCCTCCTGCTTTCTAGTTCAACCCACCAAGTCCTCCTGCTTTCTAGTTCAACCCACCACGTCCTCCTCCCCGCTCTCATCCTCTCCGTACAGCCGCTACAGGCACTCGTGCAGCGAAAAACAGGAGAAAAGACAAGGAAACTATAGTGTCCACCGCTGTCACCAACAGGCAACACAACATGTCCAGTCCGTCGCTGTACTCTACCCATAGACTGATTGGTTAACAACACGCACAGGAGCATGCACTTGCACACTAGTATCTGTCGCAGTAACTCGCCGGAGCCGACAGCCAATCGGCGGCCGGCACGCTGGTACAACTCGACCAATCAGCAGCCACCACGACATGGCGTGCGACAATGGACAGGTCAAACCGTGCGGAAGGATCCCGAACCGCAAGGGACTGCAGCAGGGGACACTACAGCAACTTTATGCGGTAGATTCTCTGGCAAATGTTTGACGATCTATTGAATCAAAGGACAATCGCACCTTTGTGAAAATGGTGAAATATACGCCGGTTGTAATGACAAATATGGAATCAATGCAACTTAAAACGACTATGAGGTTTTCCCGAAGAAAACGTCACTAAACTTTATACAATAAGTGTTAAATTTAGTGTGATGACGTCATTTTTAGCAATAGACAAAATTCAGATACCAAACGATATGGCACAATGTTTTCAGAGTAAGACTCACCAAATAAAGGTGAGCCTAAATAAGACCCAAATTTAAAAATCGAACTTGAATTTCTCTAGGACCAGATAACTGGGTTTGTTTTAAACACTGGTCAGTCCCTCTAACCTGCCTCTGCCTTTCGCGTACCACTTTGTACTGCATGGGCCCAAACATTTCCGCTAGTCCGTGCCTGGTTCCCCCTTCACCGCTCCCCCGGCGGCGTGTCCCATCCTCCCTCATCACTCACCTTCGCGTCGCTTTCGGGTGTAGGCGCGCTTGCTGGTGACGATCGGCAGCTCCGTCTCGCCCTGCAGCAGCGAGTTCCGGTACATCAGCAGCGGCTGCCAGTCCTCGCCGCGCGACGACGGCATGCCGGCCGCGATCCTCCGGTCCAGGTAGTTCAGCCTGTCGAGGGGAGTCCAGGGGACGCGTCAGACGCAGCTGAGGTAACAGTCAGCACTGGAGAAGTCCTTCACGACGGGATACCAACGTGTCTGGTGATGAGCACAATTATACTGACGAAGCACATTGAAATTGGCAAGCCAAACATATTCGAGCCTATGTAAGGTGGCGATAAAAGCAACTGATTAAAAATATCAAAGATCCTCGTTACCCTTCACCGAAGCTTCCTATATAATTCAGAATCAAATGATAAGACTTTAAAAGTTCCGCCCATCACCCAACTTCGACCGACAGTCCACCCACAATCTCCCGCGTTCCTTGTTCGCCCTCTCGCCTCCCCTACTCACACGACGCGTCCCCCCCCCCCTCCCCCACTCACACGACGCGTTTCCCCCTCCTACAACGCGACGCGTTTGTCCTGCCCACCCCCTTACTCACACGACGCGTTTGTCCTGTCGCAGCAGTTTGTTGGTGAATTCGGCCATGACCTCGAGGAAGGCGATGTTGGGCGGTGGTCCGGTCGGGTCGGCTGGGTTCTCCAGCGGATCCACGGCGAACCGGACACCCTCGCGGTGTAGAGACGTGATCGCCTCCCGGTTCTTCAACGCGTCCAGCCCGAACGACAGCGCGAACCGCTTGGCCAGCTCCTGGGGATGAAAACGGCAGGGGAGTGAGACACTGAAGGAGGGGGGGGGGGACACTAGACAGGGAAGGCAGGAAAAGCGTACCGGGCCGGCAGTGTCCCAAAATGTGTCGATTGGGTGGAAAATGACACCCATATCACATGTGAATAGTTTTCCCATTCTCATTCCCCATTTCAGAAGTCAATTTTTCACATAAAAATTATTGTGATATTGATTCTGACATAATATGACTGAAACGATTTAAAATAAAACTTTTGCTTTTCATATGCAAAACAGAAGTCAATATTGTACCACTTTCTACATAATTTTGCATTCTTATGGTCTTTTTTGCTCGAAAACACCCAAGCAAAAATGTGATTTTGGGACACTAACTAATCATCCTCATACCGCATACCGCATCTCCAACTCATATGGGCGAGGTTGATGAAGTGGGGATGGCATAGTTCACGATCAATTACAACACTTCAGACAGTGCGTTAACAAATTGCAATGAATGCAAGATTATTCAATGCCTAGTTTTACCAACAAGAAAATAGTATCAAGGTCTCAAGCCTAGCGATACAAATACAAATACAGGCAAATATACCCATACCACCAGTGTAGACCTGCAAATACACCTACACACTTAAAGGGAATAGTTCACCTTGAAAAAAACAACGAAGAAAAAGTTCAAGAATGATGAAAGGAAGCAAAGATTAAGTATCTATATTACTAGTAAAGTCCAATAGAAACCTATATTTTACGCGAAAAAAGCAAATTAAAATGTAATTATTTGGTGATAATTTCATATTTTTATTTCTCAAAGTAATGCGAAATCAAGCTGGCTGGAAGCACGCACGTCATCATGTATTTTATAAGGGATCGTGTCTATACATGGTGGTTACTTGCCCAAGTACTTGTTAAAATGCGGGAAAATACAAACGCTTGTGAAAACATCAACCAGTAAACTTGCTTTAAGTAGGTATTCGTCACTATTAGATTTAACTATGAAAGTGTAGTGTCCGCCATCGTCACTCACTGTCCGTGCTCCTGGGGCGGCTGTCTGGGATTATGTGTCACAACGGTCATCCGGGCGGCTGGCCGCGGGCGGCCAATCCAAACAGCGGCAAGCGGGGCCGTACTGGTTGCGAAAGGATGGGTTCGGTGAGTGGGGAGGGGAACAGGATAAACCATTTGTAACGCGAGCCTGGAACGTTCAGGCCAGCGCTGAACGCTACGCATACGCCTCTACAGAACGTTGTTTACAAAAAACATGTTTTATAGAAGATTTAAACATTAAAATCCACTATGCATAGCATTACCTGACCAAAGTTCAAATTCTTGCAATAAAAAAGAATGAAGGTACTTGAAACAGTATGTTTTGTCCAGCACTTACCTTTCCCCAGTCTTTACGTCATCTGTGCGTCAGTAATCATACGTAGCTCAGCTAAAATCAGCCAATCAGCGATTGGAGTTACCGGGTATACCCGGTCCCGCTTTTAGGACCTGAATATTAAATAATTAAGAGGTTTCTTGGAGATGTGAAATGCGTCACAAGTCATTTTCGAGCAATGCGCCCCAACTTTGGCTTATCTAAACTCAGAAACCTAAATGTTAAGTGAATATCCTTTACCTATAAACAAAGCGGGGAAGGGAATCATCGTCCGCTCCCGACACGCACCACCAGACGGTGACATCACCCACCTTCAGTGAGATGAACTCGTCTCCGACCCTGTTGATGCGCGCCTGCGGGTGGCTGGTGAGCGCCTCGAACAGCGTCTGGAGCGACAGCACCATGGTGCGCGCGCAGTTCACCTTGTTGATCTCACGCGCCTTGCCCAGCGTCGCCTTGATGATGTCACCGTAGTTGTTGTAGTACTGTGGAGGGAGATAGATCAGAGAGGTCAGATAGGAGGTCAGATGGGTTCAGGGGGTTCAGGGGGGTTCAGGGGGGTCAGGGGGGTCAGAAGGGGTCAGGATGAGGCATGGGCGTCGAAAGCGGGGGAAGGGGACGAGTCCCCCAGTTTCTAGAATTTTGACATCAGGTCTATATTGGACGCTTGACGCATAGACTACTCTTCAGAATGTCAACTGTTCGTGTCTCTCAACTTTGGGTAGGTGGCGACGCCCCACGGTGAGATGGGGACTGAGGGGGTCAAAAGGGGTGGCCGGTCAAGCCGGCAGCGAGGTCACAGGTCGGCAAAACCGTCCAGAGACTCGTGAGACGCCAGACTAGGCGATGAGACGGGCGGCGTCAGCCAGTCTGCGGCCGCCGCAGTTACAGCGGTGGTGCCGAGTTCAGAGCCAGAACTCAGACGAAACGATACAGAGACGCGAGGCAGATTTGTTCAATTGGGACGGTACATTAACCATACTCCGAAGTCAACCGACAAAACACCCCGCATCGTGGGTGCAGTGTTTTCAGAAAACTGGCAGCTCCACAAGCCTGCCCCCAGGGAGAATCGAACTCCCGACCCCTGGTTTACAAGACCAGTGCTCTAACCACTGAGCTATAGGGGCTTCTGGCGACCGAAATAGACATAAACATAGGCCGTACCAGTCGCGTGAGGTGCGCAGACCCCAGTGCGCAGCTTTATAAGTTAACACGCTGCCTTACCCTGACGTAGTGTTTGAACACGTCGGAGGCCGCCTTGGTGGGCATCACGTTGTAGACGATCAGCTTGCAGAACGAGGCGAGGAAGTTACGCCGCTTGTGCAGCTCCTCGATCTTGGTGTGCTCGTCCTGCTCCTCTGTGGACCGGTTAGGGCGGGTCAGGTCAGTCAGAGGTCAGAGGTCAGTCAGAGTGATTCTAGTCAGAGGTCAGGTCAGGGTCAGGTCAGGGGTCAGGTCAGGGGTCAGGTCAGGGGTCAGGTCAGGGGTCAGGTCAGGGGTAGGTCAGGGGGTAGGTTCAGGGGGTCAGTCAGGGGTCATGTAAGAAAGTCAGGTCAGAGGTCAGGGGTTCAGGTCAGAGATCAGGGATCAGGTCAGAGATCAGGGGTCAGGTCAGAGGTTCAGGTAGAGGTCAGGTAAGAGGTCAGGGGTCAGGTCAGAGGTCAGGGTCAATCAGAGGTCAGGGGTCAGTCAGAGTGAGTCAGGTCAGAGGTTAGGGGTCAGGTCAGGGGTCAGGTCAGGGTCAGGGGTCAGGGGTAGGGTCAGGGGTCAGATCAGGGGTCAGGTCAGGGTCAGGTCAGGGGTCAGGTCAGGGGTCAGGTCCAGGGGTCCAGGTCAGGGTTGTCAGGTCAGGGGCAGGTCAGGGGTCAGGTCAGGGGTCAGGTCAGGGGTAGGTTCAGGGGTCGGTCAGGGGTCAGGTCAGGGGTCAGGTCAGGGGTTCAGGTCAGGGGTCAGGTCGGGGTCAGGTCAGGGGTCAAGGTCGGGGTCAGGTCAGGGGTCATGTCAGGGGTCAGGTCGGGGTCAAGGTCAGGGTCAGGTAGGGGTCAGGTCAGGGGTCAGGTCAGGGGTCAGGTCAGGGGTCAGGTCAGGGGTCAGGTAAGAAGTCAGGTAAGAGGTTATGGGTCAGGTCAGAGGTCAGAGGTCAGAGGTCAGGGGTCAGGTCAGAGGTCAGGGGTCAGGTCAGAGGTCAGGGGCCAGGTCAGAGGTCAGGGGTCAGGTCAGAGGTCAGGGGTCAGTCAGAGTGAGTCAGGTCAGAGGTTAGGGGCGGGTCCCACCCAGGCCACCGAATCGTGAACAGGAGTTGTAAACATAAACGCCCTGTCCTGTGCGCTACATATCCCTAGACAGTCAAACTTGCCTTTGTCAATCATATCACTAGACAGACAGTCAGACTTGCCTTTGTCAATCATATCACTAGATCCAGACATCAGACTTGCCTTGTTCCAATCATATATAGAACAGAGTCAACTTGCTTTCGTCAATCATATACCTAGACAGCAAGTCAGACCTTGCCTTTGTCATCCCTATCACTAGACAGACAGTTCAACTTGCATTTGTCAATCATATCACTAGACCAGACAGTCAGACTTGCCTTTGTCAATCATATCACTAGACAGACAGTCAGACTTGCCTTTGTCAATCGCATTTTTGTAAACGACTTTCAATAAGAGACATCTTCAGCTGTCACCATCTGAACACAGTCCTTACAAATCACAGGCCTCAAACCAGCCCAGCCAGTCGATCAGTCGACCGGCTAGACGAACCCAGATTCCACTGTCACTACATCCCACAGACCACATCCCTGACACCCCCAGCCCCTCCGCTCCACGCACCATCGTCGTCGTCGACGAACACGTAAGTCTGGATGAACTCGTTCAGCAGGGCCGTCATGTTACGGTCGGGCGAGAAGACCAGAGTCTTGAGGTGCGTGTTGGAGGCCAGCTGGCTGGAGAAGATGATGAGCAGGTCGCAGATCGAGATGTAGGACTGCCGGGCACACGACAGACGACAACACATCAGACGTGGAAAAAGGGCTAAATGTAGGGACAAAACGTGGCACAAATGTGTTTTTTTTTTTTTTTTTTTTTTTTTTTTGGGGGGGGGGGGCGCTGACAACTTAGGTCAATTTGCGCCCATGACACGATCTTGACACAAAAATTTACTTATTTACCCATTGTTCGTTGAAAACATAGCTATCAAACGCCTTGAGAACCTTTGGACATTCCTCTGAAGCCCTCCCCTCAAGCCCTTTCAAAGCCTCCGAAACTGGCTTCTGCAACATCACAATAGATGTTTTTATTAAATCAGGTGATGAGCAGGTCTGATTTGTCCTGAGCAGGTCCTCGACAAAGACGCGTGGTGGTGAATATGATGGGTAGAGTAGCCAGCTTATAATTATACTGACGAATTATACTGACTCCCCTATGGCGTCCGCGCGCGGCGCCTCGTCTCACCTCCACTGGCTTCAACTGTATCCACAAACACGGAGCCAATATTAGTCAACTTCCCCATCTGTCCGGCTCCACCAGCTGCCTTACCTCCTCCCTGAACTGGCTGATGGGGGCTCCACCAGCTGCCTTACCTCCTCCCTGAACTGGCTGATGGGGCTGCTGGAGACGAGGTGCTGCGTGGTCTCCATGTAGGCGGCCAGCCGGCGCTGCAGCACCTCCAGCTCCGGGATGTTGGTGCTGAGTGAGTCTGTCGTCTCCTCCGCGTGGTGCAGGTCCCACATGATGCCGAACATGCACGCGGAGATGCAGTGGCGCGTCGCCTGACAGACGGACACACAAAGACGTGGGGTGGTGAATAGCATGGGCAGAGTAACCAGCTTATAATTATACTGACGATTTTGACCAAGACGAAGTCATTACATTCCAGTTGAACAACAATGGCTATAATAATGATCTGCGTGATGCGTACGATTTTATTCGATAATCTATCTAAGACCACAGCAAGACAATCGAAAAACCCGCGTAAGATAACAACCACATAACAGAGAGTAGGTAGGTAGGAGAGTAGGTAGCAAAGGATAAACACTTCTCAGACAGTCCCGACAGCTCCCCTATGACGGACGCGCGCGCGGCGCGCGTCTACACCTCCTCAGGCAGTGTGAGATAACCCTCCCTGCCTCCTCGACGATCCTGACAGGCACGTCACGAGATGTTCACAGACCCAGGTTGTGACAGGACGAGAGAAGATGGCCACCTTCTTCAGATGGTTGGTCAAGCGCGAATATCTCGTCCTTCGTTCGGCTCCTCCTTCCATGAGGACAACAGGGCGGAAAGACAGGGGGAAGGATTGAGAGACACAGGCGGAAAGACAGGGTGTGGAAGTGAGGAACACAGTCGGAAAGGACACGGGTGTGAAGGTGAGACACACGGCGGGAAGACAGGGTGTGAAGGTGAGACACAGGCGGAAAGACAGGGCTGGTGTGAAGGTAGGACATAGGCGAAAGACAGGGTGAAGGTGAGGAGCACAGGCGGAAGACAGGTAGAAGCGTGGAGACAGCAGGGCGGAAACGACGGTGTGAAGGTTGAATGGACACAGGCGGAAAGACAGGGTAGTGAAGGTGAGGACAGCAGCGGAAAACAGGGTGTTGAAGTTGAGGATTACAGGCGGAAAGACAGGGTGGTTGAAGGTGAGGACACAGACGGAATAGACAGGGTGTGAAGGTGAGTATACAGGCGGAAAGACAGGGGTTGAAGGTCGAGGACACAGATCAGAAACGACAGGGTGTGTATGGTGAGACAGCAGAAAGACAGGGTTGTGAAGGTGAGGACAGCAGAGCAGAAAGGACAGGGTGTGAAGTGGACACAGCGGAAAGACAGGGTGTGAATAGGTGAGGACACAGACGAAAGAAGTGGTGGAAGGAGGATACATGGCGGAAAGACAGGGTTGAAGGTTGAGGACACAGACAGAAAGACGGGTTAAGGTGAGGACACAGGCGGAAAGACAGTGGTGTGAGGTGAGGTGAACAGACAGAAGACAGGGTGTTGAAGGTGAGGACACTAGGCGGAAAACAGGGTGTTGAGGCTGCAGACACAGACGGAAAGACGGGCTGTGAAGGTGGGACACAGACAGAAAGACGGTGTGAAGGACAGGACACAGACGAAAGACAGGGTGTGACAGTGGGACACAACAGAAAGACAGGGGTGTGAAAGGCAGGGCACAGCGGAAAGACAGGGTGGAAGTTGAGGACACAGACGGTAAAGACAGGGTGTGAAGCAGTGAGGAACAGACAGAAAGACAGGGGTGAAGCAGGGCCAGACGGAAAGACAGGGTGTGAAGGTGAGGACACAGACAGAAAACAGGGTGTGAAGGTGAGGATACAGGCGAAAAGACAGGGTGTGAAGCGTGAGACACAGACAGGAAAACAGGTGAAGGTGAGGACACAAGACGAAGAGACCCACCCCCCCCCCCCCCCCCCCCCCCCCCCCCCCCCCCCCCCCCCCCCCCCCCGCCCCCCCCCCCCCCCCCCCCCCCCCCCCCCCCCCCCCCCCCCCCCCCCCCCCCCCCCCCCCCCCCCCCCCTCGCCCCCCCCCCCCGCGCGCGCCCACCCCCCCCCCTGGGTGTTGAGGTGAGGACAAGACGAAAGACAGGGTGTAAGGTGAGATACAGGCGAAAAGACAGGTGTGAAGGTGAGGACACAGACAGAAAGGACAGGGTGTTGAAGGTGAGGACACAGGCGGAAAGACAGGGTGTGAAGGTGAGGACACAGGCGGAAAGACAGGGTGTGAAGGCAGGGCAGTGCGCACGTACTGAGACACCAGGACACCGACAGAGGCGCGGGGTGGTCAGACGATGACACAACTGTCACACATTGACACCGACATAGCACCTTAACCTCAATACAAACAATAACTGCCAAACAAACACTCAGATCCATCTAATGAAAACGGACAAAAGGAAAGTCGCAAAGATAAAATATAGTATGAAAAATAAGAGTCACCGGACTCTAAGTTCCAACCTATTACATTCCCTCTCTATTTCTCCCCGTTCCCTTCGCTCTCATTTCCTTCCTCCCTTCTTTCCCTCTCCCCCATTCCCTCCTTCACCCCTCCCTGTCTCACCCCGGCCACCAGCGAGCTGTAGTCGTCCATCGCCTCCTTGTACTTGTTGACGATCATGTCGATGACGGTGCCACGCGCCACGTTGCAGCGACTGTGGATGGCGTTGTTCTCGTGGCAGAGCAGCTCCAGCGTCTTGGCGCACGTGACCAGCACGTCCCGGTCCGTGTGCTTGTCGACGATCTCCTGACTGAGCTTCAGTAGACCGTCCAGGTTCTGCGGGGAGGCAGGGTGGGGAGCTGATGTCAGTCCACGTTCTGTGCGACAGGTGACGGGAGGTGACGAGGCGAAGATAGGGGACACTCCAGGCTCTGTGTGACGACACGGTAGAGAGGTATTAGGGCAAGTATATGGGGAGGAGGAACGAGGAGATAACATTATCTATTTTACTGACATGACGTCAGGTAGTCCTCAGAGACGCACATCCCGCAGCAGAGTCCTGACAAATGACATCACAGCTGAACATCGATCATTAGACTATCCCATAACCACCTAGACTACGGATCGTCCCGGCACACCCTCCCCCAGCGGCCAGCCAGCCAGCCTGTCCTCCCCTGATGTGCCCTCCCCTGATGTGAAGTGGTCTAGATCTCCAGCTCGAGGTCCTGTCCCACTCCCTCCCACCAATATCACCTTCTCCCGCCATGGATTGGCAAACATCACCAGCTCAAAGTCCTATCCCGTCCCTCCCTCTCTGTTTGTTTGTTTATTGGGGTTTTCGGGCGCGCCGACAACTAAGGTCAATTTGCGCCCATTCCTCCCTCTCTGTCTCACCACCTCACCTTCTCCTGTCGTGATGTGGTGTAGATCTCCAGCTCGAAGTACTGCGGGATCGTCATCAGATTGGCCACCTTCTCCGGGTCGGCGATGTACTTTGCCAGCAGTGTGGGCAGCGTGGTGATGAAGTGCTCAGTCAGCTTGGCGCGGTCATCCGACACCTGCTTCGCCTCGCGCGCCGAGAGCACCTTGCGGATGGGTCCGCGGCCCACCGGCGGCTCACCGGTGGCCGACTGTTTGATGGCGCACACCATGATCTCGATCAGGGAGTTCTCCTGCCTGTGGGCGACGGAAGGGTCCAGTCAGTCAGCATTCCGGCGTGTCAGCCTCCAGGGCCCAATCTCACCAAGTGCCGCGAATGCGCAAGTACGGCATGCCGTAAATAGAACACTGCAATCATTTCAGAACGGTGTTTGGTTCGTCTTCCCGCGTTGTCTCATTAGCCCAGTCGGTAGAGTACTAGGCTGATGATGTCACCGGTTCGATCCCGTTTCTCGAAAGTTTTGCAGGCCGGTGCATCAATATGCCGTACTTACCAATTTACGGCATTTGGTAAGAATGGGCTCTTGGTAAGATTGGGCCCAGGTGTCAGGTGATACCGAGATAATATGACGCACGTTACTCGGTACATGTGCGGCGCCTAGTTGCTTGTGTCCGTGTCGACATCACCATGTTATACAAACTACCACCAGACTAAGACACCCGCGGCGGAGGTACGGAGATTTACGTCTTAATTGCTCGGCTTCTCAGATCTCAATCCGAGTCCGTCATCTAAGTCCGTCTACCCTTATCACCACCTCACCTGTCATCCAGCGGCTCCTCCATGGCTCCTGGCTCCTCGATCAGCAGATCTGTCATACACTCCCAGTCCTTGATCATGGCGTTGGACTCGAATCAGGCTGTCCACCAGGTAGGCGCCGTGTTCGTGCAGCTGCGGGAGGCATAGAGGGATGCGTTAATCTACTGTCCCTGCGCCCCAAACACACAACTCAGGTACAGCCGAGCTCGTAACAATGAGAGCTACTGTATTGGCATGATATGACAAATAAATTAGGGCACGATGATACTTTCATCAAAACTAATCACGATCACAGCCGCCTGCAGACCTGCATCCTGGTCCGATGGATATAATGCAACATGTCTTTCCAGCTTCTTCTCCTGTTAGTATACAATACTTCAACGGTAAACCAAAGTGCATATAAATAAACCTTCAACTCCCACCCCATCCCCCGCGTCCCTCGCACAGCCCTCACCTCAGACTCGATGAAGAACTGGACCAGATCCCTGATGAGCGGGGTGTTGGGCCGGCGACGCTTGCCGCGCTTGGTGCGCAGACTGTCGGCAGGCAGCTCGTCCGGGATGAAGAGTCGCTCGTTCAGGAACTCGCCGGCCGCCTGCGCCACAGCGCGGTGAGAAGAGTACACCAGCTCGTACACGTGCTCACAGTCCTTGTCCGAGAGGATGTCACGGTGGTACCTGGTGATACGAGAGAGGGTCATGATGTTGATGATAATTTGGGCTTAGGGGCGCCTCAACTCAATGGTTATGTGGTGCCCATCGAGAGAGGGTCAGTGCGTCAAGGTAGGCAGAAGCACAGCGCGAACACGAAGGTGGAGTAATGGTAGAACACAGTCCATTGCCGATAGGAGGCTGAGGTATAGACAAGGGAGGAATAGCACGATATGCTGCGGAAATTACACAAAAACGCTAGATGACAGTGCCACAATGTGCTCAGAAAATCAATAAAAGGATGAATTACTAGCTTCTTTGCAATAGTTAAATCAAACAACTCAAGAACACCCAGCGCCGAAGTGCCTCACTTGAGGATGCTGATGACCAGTCTGACGGCCTGCACGGCCACGTCGAACTCCTTGTCCATCGTCATGGCCACGATGCGGTCCTTGAACTTGGAGGTGAAGAGCTCCAGCTTGCCCTTCAGCTCCTCGGACGAGTAGAGCGGCTGCAGCGCCTGTCAGGATCACGTCATGCCGTCAGTGACGTGACATCACCACACTGCGTCTGTGCAGAGCTGATGTGTATGACGGACGTCACCACTGCGGTCGGGGGTCTACACGCGCGCCGCTGAGGAACGGTGCGGTCAAGAGAGACGCCGCCCCAAGGCCGAACGAGTTCACATTAATGGTACAATACCTAGTGATGATGATTGGGGCTTAACCCTCGCACCGACGGGGGTCTGAGCCAACTTCGAACCGACGGGGGGGACGGATAACCGCCACCTTTATCTGGGGGGGATAACCCCCCCCAGGGATCTCCAAAACTACGCAACGTAGCGAGAAGCGGAAAACGGCGTGAGGTCGAAGCCCGCGCTAAGCCAACGGAGGAGAATCACTGAGTGATGAAGGTACGTGTTTTTATTATGGTCAATATTGAGGTCACCAAGATAAGGTCAAATTTTCCATAATGTTGTCGACAATATTGACCACTGCATTACATAATACACAGGAGCTATCTCGTAACTAAAGCTAGGGCAAAAATCAGAAAAAAGCACTGCTTCCTCGGAATAAACACTCTCGCCACAAATGACCTCAAGATAATGAGATCGGACAATAGATTATAAGGCCCGAAGAGGTCAGCAAAGTCAAAATGCTTAATTTTACTGAATATTATGAGTGTTAATAACTCTTAAAATTTGTAAAGGTAGAGCAGTCATTTTTGCAACATCGTGTTTCACGATCACGGGCATCGAATCATATATCTGTATTGATCTAAGTAGGTAAAACTAGAAAAAAAAATTACCATGACCTAACCTGAGGATCATGTCAAAGGTCATCAAATTTTGTCTAATCGATGGAGGTGACAAGAGAAACGAATGGTGAAAACCACAGTACATCTATCTTCGTAGAACATGGAGTTATTGAAAAAAGATATGACCTTTGGAACATTGAGATATGACCTAACGGGTCAACGGAAGAAAAATCGAGAACTTGCATTCTATCTTACTTAGATATCGTGGAGGATGACACGACAATGACCAACTATTTAGAAGGTAGTAGTATGCGATCGGAGCGGCGTACATTTCAACGTTTCGTTTTCACATACACTTATAATGGCCAGGTCTCAGAATTCGTAGATTGTTCGAGAGTACCGCGATAATATAACAAAGAGGATATTACGAACTGTGGTAGATTCATCTGGACTCTAATTGAACAGAGTGAGCAATTTCAAACTGTTGGTGCGCACCACTACTCGTGGCTTCGGCAAGACTTTTTTAGAACTTACTCTTAGAACGTGACTATTTGAAGCGTAGGGTAAATTACAGTTGTGACCTTGAAACGGCTGACCTGAAAGCTTTAGGGAAGTCCTCATATTTTTTTTTAAGAAATGTGCGGATACACAGCTCGAGTACAAAACAATTTGGCGGCCGATACGTCGCTCTGCGTTTTCCGTCAGCACGGAAAAAGTGGGTAAGGCCGTAGGAGGTGCACGGCCCCGTCGTGCGAGAGGTTAAGGTCGCCGCAACAACAAAAAATAAATTAGTTAGATGACGTGAAAATAACCTAGTGTGCTGTTTTATGCATATTTGTGTTAAGCCTTAACATGGAGTGACCTGCCACTCTTCAGCGCGACAACAAACGACAGCAACGATACGATGACACGCACAACGAAAATTATGAATTCGAAAAAGTTCCTGCAGTGGTAACCAGAACTTTGTAAAGACTCATTTTTTTTGAAATCGACCTCAAGCTAATCAACTGCAGATAAACTGTCATAATCTCATTACATCAAAGAGCGCTGTAATAACAATTAATGGCAGAAAGTGAATTTCAAGCGCTGTGAACCTACTTGAGACTCAAAGCTTGTATTTTTCAAGAAAAATATATTATGTCGACACTCGACTCTATTGCTCAAGTACTGTTCGGGGAAATTGAGAGTTCTGTTGATATTGTTGAAATTAGAATCTACTGTTGGATTAAATTGAGTCGCCATGACTCATGTGCCCTTTAAAAGCTAGAGGAGAATTAAGAACTGTAAATTCGGCGATATGATTACTCGTCAACAAACACATTTTTGAATCATTATGACTTTCATAACAATATACATCTGTATAAAGATGAATTCATTACATCAAAGAGTACGATTTAGGCAGAGAGGCTGCTTGACGTGCACGCACAGCGAGCAATCATTATCATAAAACACCACATGCCATTATTAAGAAATAATTGATTATTGGCAGGGTCGGAGACACCAATATAGAATGACTAGGTGGTTCGTCGTTGCGCTTATTGCACAAGCATCAGAGAAGCATTCTCAATGAAAAATGAAAAATAAAGGCTTATAATGAAAATATGGTAAGGATCGGGATTGCATTAGTCGTTTACTATTTTATCATTAGAACAACAATTTTAAAGTAACCACATCAATCTTGACAAATAGCAAATTAGTTAACACTATGCAAATGTTCATCGCGATATTCACAATACAATTACTTGCTGTCAATCCCTACAACCAAAAGAGTAAAAGAAACTAATATATAACAACGAATATTAAATCAATTTCCAAGAGTTGGATGTATGTTGCGTCAGTAACCTTTCAGACTCAGCACGGAATAACTAGCCCTGAACGACAGAAAGTACCTACAAGTAATTCCATGGGGTGTTATTCGATTATTTGTACGGCAATGCACGGTGTGTAAGTTCCCAAGAAATCGGAAGACTCAAGCCGCTAATTAAGGAAGCGCATGAACATGGGCAACCATTCGGCGACCATCTAGGGCTGTCATGGAGTATATGTGTATATATATTCGTTATATTATATATATAATCTTGTATTATAATTATTGTCACAGATTGCTAGTGGAATGCAGGAGAATTGCACAGACTTTCTGCTTAGGGTTTGATTCAAATCAGCTCGTTTAAGAAGTGGGCGATAGCGTGCACGGGTCTAAAAAAACGCATAGATCCAATTATGCTAAAATTGGGTGCATATGTGCATTTCTTGGGGGCTAGCACACGCCCACGATCCACACCATCATCTGAACACTGGCAATAATTTTTGGTGCATCCTTTCCGTAACTCTGGAATATTGGGCCAGACTCGAGGTCACGAGATATATCATTCAAGGTACTAATCCCGATACACTGCCACATCTGTCAAAAAGAAGACAGTAATATTTCCTAGAATCTGTCGGCAGATCGTTGGGGCCTGTTCCGGATCGCGCACAACTCGTAACTCAACAAAAGAATGCCACTCCACTTTGGCCAGTCTTACTGTTTTTTTGGCCAAAGAGCAGTATGCAGTTGGAAGCACAATTTAAGAAAGGAGAAAGCAGAGAGGCGCGGTGGACTACGGAACTGCGCCTATAATAACAGATGAGACGCGTTCGACCCCTGTGTGCTGATTCAGTCTCGTGCATCAGTAGACTCCTCTTAGTTGCTCCAACTGTATGCTCTTTGCTAAAAAAATGAGACTAGGACATGAAGATGGCAGCAGCTTTGAGAGTTAGAGGTGCACTACTCGAAACCAAACTCTGAGACACCAGACCATGGCAAGCATCTCACCAAAACAATCAGAGCAGACTTTCATAAATGTATCACATATAAGTGTCTCGTATCGCAATACAAAAATGTAGGAATACGTATTTGCACAACAAATAATTTGGCAAGGCAGTTATATAGTTTATCTCAGTATTTTGTAATTTGTAAAAAGTAATAAAATCAATTTTGGGTCATAAGGATTATATTCGATAAGTGGTAAAGTATTGAAATTCTGAATTTAATAAAAAGTTATAAAATTTGTATGACGATTTGGTAAAAGTTATCAAATCTACCTCCAAGGAATGTTTTGTTTGCGGTCGCTGGAATGTTATGACATAGCGCAAGATATGTCGACAGTAAAAGCTTACAATATCTACAAATCGCGTGTAGCGTGTGACTGGTGTGCTCTATACTTAGTATCGACTTGGGCTGCGGCTGGACCACGCTCTGGGAGCTCAGCTTGGGCGTAAACGCAGCGTCTTCTCAGACCAAGACGATCGAAACCAATGGAGTTATCAACCAAGCCGCTCAAGGATGGGTGTCATACCTATTGGAACTGTCAGGTTGTAGGAGACGTAAGACTAAGATATCGAACCTCTTGTTTCTTCTCGAGTCGAGGAGGTTAACGTATGTATCACAGCAGCCAGCACAAGGGACCGCGATCTCATAACCTCGATTGCATCCGCTCAATGATAGGCCCAGCAGGCAACACAAACCATTGCTTGTACCTCTAGGGACAGTCAGCTTGCAGATTATAGTTGGTATGTTTTGTTAGTAATTTACCATAGGCGTAAAGAGTAATGGGGGGAGAATGCTCACTAATACAGGTCATCCGCAACTTACATGGGGGTGTGTCGACTGTTCTTGATTGGACGGGATTGTTGTCGATTATCGTGTTCATTCTAGACATAAGAACTATTCACTCTAGGCACATTATTTGCACAAAAGTGATTGCGCATCACTAGGGCATCTCAAGAGTGAAGAGCGCAGAAAATAGGAGTGTGTGAGGTTAGCTGGCAAGCGACACAGGCTGAAGAATTCTAGAAGAATCCACATGGATCGAGCTTCCGTGACCATACAAGTCGCTGTTTCAAACAAGTGAATCCGGGAGCGGGGACTCTTGATCAACGCCTGTTTCAAAATAAAGTGAATTGACTCACCTTGACTTACGGCGGGGTTTTTGTTACAATCGGACTGAGCCTCTAATAGTCATCTCCGACTCCGGGTCAAAAATCGTCAATGACGGATTGGGGAGCGTTGTAGGCGAGGGCGAATCCGAATGCTGGGCATGGATCCTTTACAATCTGGACAGTGGGGTAATATAGCAATTCTTCGGATCGAATTGTGCGACCAACAATCGAAGAATGCAGCGGTAAGTCGAGACGGGATCCATCCGCTCCAGCACACAGGTTCACCTCCGGTCTCGGTTCACTCTCACCTGGAGACACCTGCTCAGTTCACCTGCCACCACCGGTTCACCTCAGCTCACCTGGAGGCACTTGAGTCGGACATCTCCGACCTTGTCGTGCAGCGTCCAGCCGATGTACTTGAGGTACGAGTCGTCCAGGAAGTTCTGGTGGAACTTCTTCATCCAGATGCCGATCTCGGCCATACAGATACTGCGGATCTCCGGCAGGGTGTCCCTGTCGTGAGAGGAGGGGTTGTCAGTCGGGTGGGATTGTCATTTGGAGTGTGTGTGGTGGTCAGGGGAAGGAGCAGAGAAGCTGCTCTGCAGTCCGAAGAGGGAACTGCTCCCGAGAGAGTCTGAGGGCAACGGGGAGCCAGTCCGATAACCTGCAGTTGTATGGGGATTATCTATAGCTGACAAGTTGCTCATGATCACGTGACCAATTTTCTGTCCCTCATCATTTTGGTTTTATGTTTTATATTATATGAATATACTGGTAAAGCCCAGAAGTCAGATTAATGGAAACAGGCTTAAGTCGATGACAGGAGGAATGATAAAAGTGGGAAGAATAAATGCATTATTGAAGACAGACAAATCGGCACGCTTCAACCATATTGCAACAGCATAATTGAGATATATCATCATATATATCACAATATTGAATGAACAGAGGATTACTAGCTTAATGCCATGCTTAGCAATACGTAAGAGATAAGCATCTCCAACATGACGCAACCCTACTATTGAAACCCCCAGATGAAAGTAGACTGCAATGGCAGCTGTCAGAAAACCAATGATACAAACGACCAACACGCGAGATTATTGTAGTTTGGTAATTAGCAATGAGGAAGCAAATAGCATGTCAACGGTTTTGTCTCATCCAGCCCGCTGCCAAAACACCCTCTAATCGCTGAATCGTCTTAACTGTGCGTTATCCAACACTATCACCAATCAAACTTGAAACTGGACGAATTATTGCATTTTCCAGTTAATCGACACCAGTAATTCATAACACCTTACATCGTGATAACGACAAGATCCGCATCACTTTGAACTTGTCCTGATACTAACTACCCCGCTAATCCCTCGCACACACCGCATAATAACCGCATCGACCCGCCAGCTGTCAACCGTATAACAAAGACATCATCAGAGTCCGCCACAGCCGGGCGGCTGACAGCAGCTCCGTGCGTACCTGTAGCGATGCACGAACACCGACTTGAACATGTAGGTCAGCATGTTCTTGATCTCGTCCATGTTCTCCTCCAGCTCCTGCCGCTTGGACATGAGCTGCTCCAGACGGTCGGGTGCTCGCTTCTCACGGGACTGCAGCAGAAGGAACGAACACAGGCAGTCAGTGGGGGCGCAGAAACGAGCAGCTGAAGACTATGCCCTGCAGTGCCATCACACAAAACCTCTACAATGTGGCATGGATTTAATCAGACACAGGAGCCAAACATGACAGGTGATCGCATATTGCACATGGAATACAACGTTGGCATTGTTAGAGACAGCATCTGTAATTCAGAATGCCATATAATCTTATTCAAGTCCAGTGCCAGTCCGCAGAATGTTTATTCAGATCCACCAGAAGATATCTGGTTTGTGTTGTTCAGTTTGATTCATCAATCAGACAGTCGAAAGTCCTGGCCATCAATCACATCCAGAGGCCAGAGTCTATTTATAACACCAGTCATAAATCAAGCAAATAATAATACAAAACATAGTAAAATAAATACAATAAGGAACATTGCGGGAATGTGGGACAGCTGGGGATCTTAGGAATGTCTGTTTACCAAACCTAAAATTATATTGAACAAATTACGGACACTGCAGAAATTATATGTTTTTGAACTTAGTGCGAACTCAATGTGCACCGACTGCACCCAGCACGCTCCTCCAGCCGCTGGCAGCACAACAGCTCTCAGTAGTCAAAATGCTGGTGACGCCACAAAGAAAACGGCGAAGAAAAAAAAACACTTTTGTTGGGTACTCGTTTCAATGCGGTACAATCAAAATACTAGGAAGTATGTCATTCCGTCACTCAAGGACGTACTTTGCTACTCAAGCGACTGGGGTGAAACAAGATGTACCGCATTTTGTCCCTGACGGAAACCCAATATCGTCCCGCAACATGCATGAATTGAACTAGCTCTGTTATGTTTCCCCTGACACATGTCACTACTCTTTTGCAATGCAAACAAAGCTTACAAGAGAACGATTGCTGAGATATAGTACCATACACAGCCCTCTCTGGGGCCTGAAGATGTCCTTGATCTCACCTTCTGTCGCTCCACCTCGTACTGGCGCTGGGTGTTCTCCAGGTTGATGGACACGGTCAGCGCCACGTTCACTAGCGCTGTACATCAGCTTCATCGCTGCCGGCGAGGACACGTAGACGGTCCAGCTGATACATCTCAAGTTGACGACCCTGGATGGGAGATCGACATAACAGCAGGTTGACCAGCGGCAGTGTGGCGGAGTGTCAGTGACACAATGACCACAGAACAGCTGAGCGGCAGCTGAAATATAGTCAACAGAACCATCCAAAATAACCGTCCCCACTACCTAGTTCCAGAATGCCTTCGCTTACATGTCAGGTAGGTATTGAGTCACTGTGCACTAGCATCTGATTCCAGCTACCTTCAGAGACATATCTGACCTGGCAGTGTACTAGGTCGTCACTGTCCTGTACATCAGTTCACTGACCTGCCAGTGTGCTAGGTCGTCACTGTCCTGTACATCAGTTCACTGACCTGCCAGTGTGCTAGGTCGTCACTGTCCTGTACATCAGTTCACTGAACTGCCAGTGTGCAACGTCATTATCCTGTACATCAGTTCACTGAACTGCCAGTGAGCTACGTCACTGTCCTGTACATCAGTTCACTGACCTGCCAGTGTGCTAGGTCGTCACTGTCCTGTACATCAGTCCACTGACCTGCCAGTGTGGCCGTGTGACGGAAGGCGCGGACCTGCGAGTCCGTCAGCCCGGTCAGGAAGGAGATGACGTTGTCCATCAGGTGCTGGTCGTAGATGATGCTGTACTGGCACTGCTTCACCAGCGTCGACACGAAGTCGCAGAAGTTGGAGCGGAACTTCTTCCACTGCTGGCCGGTCTGGATCAGCGGGTACTCGCCAGATTCCTGGCGACAGAGCCACGGGACGGACACGTCAGCGATAGAAACGTCAGCGCCAGTGTCTTTAGACGTGATATCGACATGACAAATCGGATATTGCAAATGATCAAAAGTTTTTGAGCTCACGACGAAACAGGAACATGAACCAAGTGTAAAGACTGTAGCCTGTGGTCCCGAAATCTTCCGACCTTTGTCAAGTATGTATAAGTTCATAGGAAGATGTTATAAATTGTAATCTACAATTACACATCACATTTACCCCATTATTTGACTTCTGCGTCCCATAAATCCCACGAGTCCACTTACCTCATCGAACTCCTCGGTCATCTTCCTGATGATGGCGACATCCTCCATGGTCTGCTGCATCTTGGCGTCGATGACGCCCTTGCAGCCGGAGGCGGTGATGAAGAACTGGTTGAGCGCCAGCAGCGCTACGTTCCGGTTCACCTTGTACTGGTCGATCCACTCGTCCACCACAGTCTGTGGGATGGGCGGCGGGTCGCAGATGGTAGGTTAGAACGGAATGGAGCACTGATACCACTCGTCCACCACTGTATGTGGGGGGGGGGGGAGTGGCGGTGGCAGATGGGTAGGGTTAGACGGGATGGAGCACTGTGATACACGGTATGGTAAACAGGATGGAGCGAACTTACGAGAGGAACAGCACGGGGAAGTGACGTAAATAATACACCAATAAGTCAACAAATGCGTTTACTTCTTTCATAATATGAGTAGGACCCTTCGAAGACTCAAATCATTCAGAGACAATCGAGCCATAGCGAAGTGTGTGCATCTGAGGAACCAATGTCAGGCCTGAAGTGATTACTCTAACCGGGACATGTGTAGTGTGTGCCCAGCACCAGCATCTATCTCCCCCATCCGTCCCCTCCCCATAGCCACCTGGAGCGCGGCGCGGCCCTCCTTGACGATCTTGTACAGGCTGGTCTCGTCGTCTCCGAGGTCGAGCTCGGGGGCGCGGCCACGACCAGCGCGGCCGGCGCGGGTTCGCTTCCCGGGTGGCCCCTCGTCGAGCAGCGGGTCGACGACCGGCTCCAACGGGACGTTTTATCACAGCGCTGAGTCGGGGGGGGGGGCATTAGATGGGGCGGAACTGGTGGGGCATTCTATACTAAGAGATAATGTGGGGCGGTCTGGGATTCGCAAGCAGTTGTAGAGTGGATCGTGGGTCAAGGCGACCAAAAAGCGGTATCCCCTAATTATTATTCTTATATATATATATATATATATATATTAATATATATATATATATATATAATATATATATATATATATATATATATATAATATCAGGAAATAATTATTGGATGCGAGTCATCACAAGGTAGCATGAACAGTAATATTTGAAAAGTAGCACACATGGTAAGATACTGAACTTCAGGTGATAAATATGCTGAACTATTTTAATATTTAGTTCTCACACATGCACAACTGTGATGTGCAGGATGGAAAGTCTGTCTGGGAAAATATGCAAGAAAGCATATTGTGGCTGCTACCCTTCCAACAGTTATTAAAGAGGACCCCATTCCCAAGGAGCTACATTGCAGCCCGGGCCCCTGACTGAGAATATGCCTACCAGAGGCACTAGTGCCTCTGATTAGGTTTGTTTTATCTCCTGGTTTCGGTCTTAACGGCCGAAACATGACCCCAGAGAGACTCCTTGTGGCAAAGGTAGTCCGCGGCTTAGGCCGCGACAACGTCCGCACTTCGGAATAAGTCCAGTTAGGGTGGTATATTGCCCAGCAGGCGGAGGCGGGTACCGGCCAGTCATGAACAGCGCAGCAGCACGTGCTCTGGGGTGTCCGCCTCCTCTCGGCAGACGATACAGACTGAGGCTGGACACTCCTTGCTGCTGTATAGCGGAAGACGCAGACCGGCGTCCGATGTGACGTAGGTAGGACTCATTCACTCAGTTATGGTCATCATGTGACACAGTTCCACTGATTTGTACTCAACATCTGCCGCGTCCCCGGCTTGCGCTGGGCGATCGTGATGGTGGGATGGGCCATACTGCTGCTGCGCGCGCTCCGGGGACAGCATCGGAGCAGCGGCGGCTCCTCTACACTGCTGCAACCTGCTGCAGCTGCTGCTTGTTGCTCGCTGTTTGTAGCTGCTGCTGTTGCTTGCTCTGTGCTTGGCTGAAGCTGCTGTTGCTGCGCTGCCTCCAGTTCCCGCGTACATTCTGTTGCTGAACAAGAAGACCAACAATAGTATCGAGAAGCCGGCGACAGTGTGCGATACTTTGTAATCGGCGGATGTGCTGCGGCTGGGCAGCCGCCTACTGCTAACGACTGTTCCCGTTGCAAGACCGAAACGACTGACGTCTGATCTACGAATGTCAGCACTCACATTTGTGTATCTTAGATTGCCCCGTTTATGCCGCGCCGCCCATGCTCATTGCCGTCTGTAGAGCGAGCGCTGACTTTGGCGGCAGCCGGTTTCTCGTTTGGTATTAAGATACATTTAAGAGACGGTTTTTACCACATACCGTTGGCGGAGCGTACTCGCGAAACTTGTGTGTATGTTATGATGGTAGCCAATATATTTTTGCACGTTTACCGATAGGACTATCGGTCGCTCCTTCTGAGATGCAACATTTTAGTGCAACGGTTAAGTTGATTGAGGCCAGCTTTCCGGGAGTTAGGGGCATTGCATATCTGGACGATTTCCTGTTCGTGGCGCGCTGCCCGAGTGATTTGGATGGTGCTGTTGCTTTTTTTTTGTGACGCTGGTATTAGGATTAATTTTGAAAATGATCGGTTTTGTCGCCTGTTTCTCAGTAGTGTACCTCGGGGTTTGATCTAGACTGGGCCGCTCTGCAGCAAAGTAAAGCCGGGAGTGTTGAGCTCGGTTCGCGTGGCGATGCTGCGGTGTTCAGCGGAAAGGCCGGTGGTATGGCGACAGCGCCTCGCCGGCTATGCAAACCTTTTGTGGCCCTGTTTAAAGCTACCTCTAGAGGCGATTCGTGCTTTTCAGGACGGGGATGTTGATGCGTGTGCGGCTGTGGTGCCATTTACGGATGACGCTGTGGAATGGTCGTGTGCTGACACGTCACTGGCACGATGTGCACGATAGGTTCATTTTTGTTGATGCCACGCCGCAGCAGCTGGGCATTGTCAGTCCCGGCCGCGAGCCGGTATCTATGTTTCTGTCCGTGGGGCTGCCGATTTAGTTGGCAGAATATTTAGCAGCTCTCACAGCTGTATTGTGCGCCGGGCCTGACTCCAGAGCCGTTTACATTACTTACCGATAATATGGGTACTTACTTTCATTTTCATAAGGGCCGATGCTCGCGCCCTTCACTGCCAATGATGTGTTATGATTTTCGCTGTAGAAAGTTTTCGAATCAGTTTATCCCATCAGCCATGAACCCCGCTGATGTCCGTCCGGGTCCATCCGGTGGGGTAAGGGGGGGCGGCAGACGGCTGGCGCACTGTGCCGCCAATGGGAGTGGCGGTGGTTCTTCATAGTTACTCACATCTGAACCTTTGCGAGGCAGCCCCAATCGCAATGTTCACCGCTGTGCCGGACCATTCTGCCATTTGCATCTGGCTTGGGGCACGCGAACATTTTGCTAGGCTGAAGAGCTCTAAGATCCAGGGGTTTTAGAAAAGTGGTTAAAAAAGTGAACATGAGATTCCCTATCGATGGAGTTTACTGCAGACTAGAAACGTAGGATGAAGAACGTAGAAGGGTATGGATGTGTAGTTAGGAGAGACGTAGACACGCGCCGCGCAGGAGCCGAGGCTAACAATCTCGGCGGCGTTCCTGGTGCATTGGGCTTCTTCACCCGGCAGACATATCCTGATCTTGTGATCCTGATCCTGATCCGCACACCCGCGACGCGCGGCAGAGTCACCCACCGCCGAGAGCTGCTCCCGGCGGCCTTCTATGTAAGACTGCGGTGGTTCGGCCTGGCCACCACGAACACCACTAGGCGAACAGTGCAATGCGATGCAAAATAAATACTGCGATGCAAAATAAATACTGGGCCGAGATTGGATGGTATAATTTGATACCATAACGACGAGCGACACCTGAGCTGCGCGCCAGCGCGGCAGTTTGGGTGGCTGGCCGCGCTGCGGGTACGCACCGCAGTCAGAGTATCTGATCTGTCCATTGCGCCTTCACGGGCCCGATCTCCGCCAGCCGGCCGAAACTGCGAGGCACCACCACAATCAAAACGTAAGGAGAGGACACTAGCCTTTCGTCGGTGATACCAACAGTCGCTGCAAGTTTGATCTGACTGGGCTGACTGTCGAAGTCCTCCCATTCCCAAACTGCATCTTACAACTTCCGATTAAATGTATGGGTCTCAACTAGAGATGCAAATTGTAAGACCACGGAGCCGACGCCAGGCAGAAATTCAGGCCTAAGAGGCCTGAAGCTGTGTCTGAGTTCAGGCCTGCCGGTCTCATACCGGGCTCAACTAAGTGTGTGTGTGTGTGTGTGGGGGGATAACATATTGTTTAATGTATAATGCAGTAGACATGCAGATTGCTGGCTGCCGGGCCTGGCGCGTACAGTCACATGTGACCGGGCTTAATGCCGGAGCCAACTCATGCATGAGCGGTGGCGGTTCCCGTTTTGAGATAAAGTTGTGCATCTCTAGTCTCAACCCTCGGGACATGCGGGCGCATAGTGGGGATGCAGTACACATACGAACATGCTACACCCCTCTTTCCACAAAGACCGCTTCAGCTCACAAAGTGTCTAACTCCCGCCCTGTACCTGAACGGCGGCTGCCTGCTGCTGTAGTTGCTGCTGGTGCAGCAGCAGCTGCTCCTGCTGCTGCTGCTGATAGTGCTGCTGGGCGTCGTAAGCAGCCGCCGCCGCCTCGTAACCCTGCTGCTGCTGGTAATGCTGCTGGGCATAGTCCACGCCCTGGAACTGAGGCCTGAAACACAGAGGAAGGCATGGGAAATGAAGACTGAGGTCTACAACATGGGGAAACGATAAAGAAAGACAGGTCACATAGGTCAAGGAGACAAGTCAGACTACGTCAAGAAACAGAGGGATAACAGCTCAGACTACGGCATGAAACAGAGGGGAGACAGGTCACCTGTCCGAACCATCCCAACTCCGAGCTGGCCGAAGCTATCCCATACGCAGAATACAAGGTGATTTTCAAAAAGACGCATTTGATACCGAGCATTCATGTCACCACAACTTCAAAACATCCTACTGAAACCACTAGCAAAAGACAACAAAATCGTGCGTTTAGAAAATCGTGGGTGGCGTCAATGACAGTCTGAAAAATCGCATCGCCTCTTCTGAAAAATAGCACCACACAGGAACCTACTGCAACGTAAATATGGTGACGAATGACCATCGATCGGTGGGCGAGACACGGCACTTTATGGGTTCTATGAGCTTATTCGATCATATTGTTTAGTCTTCTGTTTCAGCAAGGGTGCAAATACACTCCACCGTTGGTGTCACCACCGTTGATCATTTTCGAGAAATGCGGCTTGCCCCGACTATCAAACCGTCTGAACCATACCCACCGTCCCCTATTTTGTTGGCAACATGCAAACTCCCCAGCAAATGATTTCGATAACTTCAAATGGCGCCTTGCAGTCACAATATTAACATGTGATCGAATGTCAGTATTGAATGAAGATGTTTGTACTACGCTGGACAGTTTTTTGGTTCGACATCCATCAGATGTGTATTTGTTTTTGTATGGCTAGTATCTGAGTTAGTATGGTCCGCAAGGATATTTATTTGCATACGAAAGTAATCGTTCTGGCTTAGCGGCCATCGAAGTCTGACAATCGGCAGGTCTAGTAATGGAAAACAAACAAGTTAAAGGGTGTCTGCTCTTTTGGAATGTGAAATATATTTTTATTACGGTAAGAAGCTAATGGTTTGGTTATTGGATACGATAAAAATCACGTCTGGAAGTTGAAAGTTAAGTTGAACTTTTACTTATGTTTGTTTTTCATATTTATTTGTTTTGTTTGTTTATTGGGATTTAAGGGCTCACCGACACCTTTGGGTCAATTTGCGACCATTATTGATTTGTTTCGATATCCATAAACGATCCCCACAAACAGAGTAAAGAAGGTGTTATCTAGAATGGCGCACCTAGGACGATAAACTTTCAATACTGACTATGTAAAAATGTAAAATGGCCACCGATGCTCTGTTCGGCAGCTGCTATCAGCGCGCACGAGCTGTTTTCTATTGGCCAGCGCTAACTATACGAGTATATCATGCTTGACCTCTAAACCTGACCTTAGAGGTCACACAGACCTAATAGTCGGTGTGCATGTTTCTTTCACTTGACACTACATGTATACCAATTTTTATCCAAATCGGAGGGGGTCGGGGTTTTTCTTGTGCGATCTGGCATGGAATTGCACCACAGTCCATATACTAGCAGTGTAATCGTTAGGGCAATGCTTTTAGTAGCGAAAGCCTCTGGCGAATACCGATAATTTTATGATTCCATACTGATCTTGGCAAATTTGGAATATCTCAGCAACTAGAGTGAATCTGGAGAAATGAAGTAATGGTTAAATTCAGAAAAAAAAATCTATAGACTAATGTCAACAACTCCACACGAGCGATGTCAGTAGGAATATTCCCTTTAAAGTTTAATTTGACAAGTTTCGTCACACTTCTCTCCTACACTAACCTTCCCTGAGAGTTGAACGACATCACTACCCAAAGTATTGCTCGTAAGCCCGGTTAGTTGACTTGGTGTTTGACGGTGGCAGCTCTACTCTAGCTTGCACCATAACAACAACCCGGCGTGCCTCAGTGACCATCACCCAATGAGCCTCCCGGGACCTGGCAGCGGGCCAATCCCGAGCGACTTCAGCTCCGCCTGGCCCAGCCCTGCTCGACTCTGCTCGACTTTTTTTTTCACAGGGCAGCTCGGCTAGAGACGGCGCCGCGGCCGAGTCCGTCTGTGCGCCCGCGCGCGGTCGCCGCCGTTCAGACAGACGACCTTGCCACGGGCGGCAGAGTTTACCCTCACTCGACCACCGATAGCGGCAGCGGCGGGACACGGGTGACACCGGTCAGGAGCGACGTGTAGTCAGTGATAAGTGGATACACGCCGCACGCACCGAGGTAAGATCGCTCTCATGTCGAAACTGTAGAGTGAGGTGACGCGTGAACGAAGGATAGTAGCCCTGCTAGACGACAGAGGTTAGGTATCTATGTAAAACTAAACGGACGAGTGATACATTACGGATGACGTGAGGTCACTGACCTAGACGAGATTTAAAAAAGTCGTATGACAGCTGGACTCACCGGTCCCAGAGCCTCACTGAAACCAGGCAGCTCAGACGGCATTAAACAGCAGAGTTGGGGGTGGAGGATCTTGTCGATATAACCAGCTCCAGCGCACTGGTCAGATAACTTGGCACACTCACTCACTTGAATGTGTACATCAACTGCAAAACACACATTCAGCGCATACATGTGCCGCCGGAGACAAAGATACCGACCCTGAGTACTACTGCGTAGCAACTCAGCCTTCGCCAGCGCTTCAGCGACCCGCAGAGAGCACCAGTCTCTCACGGTTTGTTTACGGATGTCCCGTGCTCCGTTTCCAGACAATTTGTGCTCCGTTTACAGACAATGTGCGCTCCGTTTACAGACAATAGGTGCTCCGTTTCCAGACAAGTTTAGACAATGTGTGCTCCGTTTACACAGACAATGTCGCGCGTCGTGTGCTGCATCGATGACCTGGAGAAGTCGGCGCTGTCCCGCCTGGACAAGAACACCCGCGGATACTACAACAGCGGCGCGGACGCCGAAGAGACGCTCAGGGACAACGTCTCAGCTTACCAGCGGTAAGTCACAGCTGCCGGTCAAGGCCATGACTTGCAATCTGCGTTCAGTGACAGCACTGATTATTTGGAGTACAACGTTGTTCCTAATGATAACAACCAAACCATCACTACTCGGGGTAAAAGGAGCACAACATATTTCCGGTCCATAGCCAATCCATCACTAACCTCACATAGCTTCCGCAACTTGATATAATCCCAGCAAAGCACTTTGTCAATAAAGGTCACGAAAACAACTGTTACACCACCAGTTGACTTGTATGTATTTTGTTGGCCAGGTACCGTCTTCGTCCGCGGGCTCTGGTGGACATCTCCCACATTGAACTGACCCAGACGGTGTTGAGTCATCGGGTTAGTATGCCCATTGGAGTGGCGCCAGCGGCCATGCAGAAGCTGGCTGATCCCGAGGGGGAGTGTGCTAATGCCAGAGGTAGGTACTGAACATCACATATCGCATCACAGGCATTTGTAAGTTGATTAACAAACCTTTTAACTCAGCTTTAAAGCAGGTCACAAACTGCCTTCATCATTCATGAATACGAAGGGAAATTAGTTCGATGTCACCGTTACCACGGGCGTGCAACAATAAAGCCCGCCAGTCGCCCATTGTTCACCAGGGGATAGTTTGCGTTCACTGAAAATGATTCAAATCAGACGTTACTTCAAACCCACAGCCACAAAGTCCGATTCAGCACTGCGCTATATGACAGCCTGGGCCGCGCTGTTTGAAGCTCCATAACTTTCGGTTTCAGCGGCCGAGGAGATGGGAACCATCTTCACTCTGAGCACCATCTCCACCAGCAGCATCGAGGAGGTGGCCGCCGCAGCGCCAAAAGCCATCAAATGGTACCAGCTGTATGTGCTTAAAGATAGGTGAGTCATGGCACACATTTCCCAACTTAATAATGATAATACAAAAAGAGGTCCTGCAGAAAGACGTGTCAAGTATAATTGCTTTGGGAAATGGTTTCCGAGTCTGCAAAGCCCGATGTGTCAGCGGCCGCCGTACTGACGTTGGCAATGTATTAGAGAGCTAACATTCCTTCCTATTTTGTTGACGAGCATCTCTGTTCCTTAGGCAGACAATCCAGGATCTACTGAGATTGCTGAAAAAGTTATTGTTTTCGCTGCGCCCATCAGTGTTCGGTTGCTAAAGGTAATATTACTCATTCGCCTGCTCTTTGAATCCAAAAACATCGGGAATGTCATTTCATCGTAACACGTAACTTATAAACTGTATCGTTCACCAGGGATATGACCAAGCGGATGGTGCAGAGAGCAGAGAAGGCGGGCTTTTCCGCCATCGTGCTGACCGTGGACGCTCAACTCTTCGGCAAACGACTGGCGGACGTCAGGAATGCATTCAAATTGCCGCCACATCTCAAGTAACAGCCATCACAAACTCAGATCAAACTAGTTTTCCTCGAGTCAACTTTGTTTTTTATTGGCGTTTACGTTAAATTGCATGATGCAGGTAGCACCAAACTAGCGGAAACAAAATATGGTAAAATAGGCGTCATAGTTATGAAAAATGTCGAATAGAAGAGGTCAAATGCAAGAACCTTGAAACATTCCAGTGAAAAACAACCTTTCCAACAACATCCTCGAACATCACGTTTATATAGTTGGTTCACTGTTATCCGATATCTTGAAGGAGTCGGTAGATCACGTAACGAGACTAAACACAGATTAAAATATAACCCTGCAAAACGTCGACAAAAATCAAATCAACTTCGATATCAAGGAAATAACAGCAAAACTTGACAGATACACGATTATGCACACAAATAATGAACACGTATACTGATAAAGCTAACGAGAACGTTAATGTTAACAGATTGGCCAACTTCGACGAAGAATATAAGAACAGTGTCAAGGGGAACGCTCAAAATGCATCTGGCATCAGCAGCTTCGTGACAAGCCAGTTTGACCCATCGCTGACGTGGGCCGACCTCAGCTGGCTGCGCAGCATCACCAAGCTGCCGGTGCTCGTCAAGGGCATCATGACACCCGAGGACGCCCTCCTGGCCGCCGAGCACGGCGCCAGCGGCGTCATCGTCTCCAACCACGGCGGCCGCCAGCTGGACAGCTGCCTGGCCACGGTGGACGCTCTGCGGCCCATTGTCACCGCGCTGGCCGGCCGGCTGCCCGTCTTCATGGACGGCGGCGTGCGGCGAGGCACCGACGTGCTCAAGGCGCTGGCGCTCGGCGCCCGCATGGTGTTTGGTCGGAACGGCCCATGCTCCTGGGGACTGGCGCACGAGACGGCAGCGAGGCGCCAAAGCTGGCGCTGACGCTGCTGCGAGACGAGCTGCGATCGCCATGGGACTTTGCGGTAAGCATGGCATGATAATGGTAAGGGTACTCTAGTAGGAATATATAAGACTCGCCAAGGGAGTCATGGTAGGCGCGGGACATAAAACCGGATTCAGGTTTCATTAGGGCTTACCCGTATGCATGGATGATCTAGGACTACAATACGTTGTATAAAACCAGGACCTTACCGGTAAAAACACTCCAGTTTATAGAGCTATCAGTCGTTGTGAGATTGGTGAAGGCGCGTGGCAACGCAATCGAGGAGACTCAGGAGCAGCACCACCAGCTAATTGCATGCCCTTCAATCATATCAGTGTTTTAAAGGCTACATCCTCACCATATATAACTCGCGTGCTTCCAGGTGTGACAAAAGTAGCTGATGTGACCGAGAAAATCGTCCAGAAGGCGGACCAGTCTCGGCTTTAGATGGACGCACGGCACGGCAAGGCTGCAAGACTTCCGAAAATGTCCCGTCGCCATTCGTGTTGTGTTTATCGTTGTATTGGGGTCTGCACATATCGGTAGAGGAGATAGTTCACTTGGGAAGGATCGACCGACATCGGCACAAAATATATTGTTTCATGACGAAGCCAATATTTTATTTCAGCAAACAGCTTCGTTCATTTAACACTGACCAAAATGACACAAGTTAACTTATAAGTTTATCATTAATTAGTATCAGGAGACAAGACGCAAAATAATTATGTATGCATGAATGCCATAAATATAAAAAATACAGTCATTAGACAGAAAAAATACGGTCAGCATGAAGCATCCATATTTTTAAGCAAAAACACTTGCTTGCATGGCTTAACAATTTAATTTGCCAAAATTGCATTGGATATATTAATTTACTTATCTTGGAGTAAGCACTAACCCAAAAGGTTTCACTCATATGTATTACGTATTTTTCCGATACATCAAACACCCACATATTTTAAGCAGTTTGATAGCAACAAGCAGTAACGCAGACAAAAATGAGATGCTGATATTTAACACTCACCCTGGAGGGCCTTTGATAATTACACGCCCTGGAGAAGGGATTCCCCCCAGGGGCGGATCCAGCCCCTCGGTTTGGGGGGGGCAACTTTTTTTCCGGCAAAAAGGTACCCCATTTTTTTCTTCATGGTTTGAGCTTTTCACCTTATTTGGCATTAGAGATTAAAAAATGCAATAAAAAAAGGAAAACATACTTTTTTTGGAAAAAAGGGGGAAAAAATCGGAAAAAACTGTTTCGTTTTTTGGGGTAAAAAATCGGGGAAAAATCACTTAAAAACACACAGAAAACCATTTCCGTAGCATATACACACGAAGGTAATTAATCATAACGTTTATCTCATACCAACTCGCAAGGGCGTCACCGATAATTATTGAGGTGGTCGGCTGAAAATGACAGCAAAAACGTAACTCCATCCGTATGTTGGTCGTGACGTAGGGTGCCTATTGACAACAATTTGTTAACGTGTATTTCCATGTTATGTGATGTACGACTTTTCGCGATTATGTTAGGTACTTTAGGTGCTGTTTTTACGGGGAACCTGATGTCTCTGCGTCCTTTCTGTTCGACGTCGCCATTTTTCGTGTTAACTTTCGCGCAGGCCTATGTGTTAACTTCCGATAGCCTACGCTGAAAAAAATAAGCCCTCGCTCGACGGAGGGGCCTGACAGGCGCTCCCTGAGTGTGGTTCTCTCTTGGTATCCACTTTTTACTCTCTGCGCGCATCTTGCTGTAATTGTCACTAACTGAGTTGACAACAATATGAATACGCATGGTGGGCAAAATTCACTGAAATTGGTTCAGTCATTTTGTGGAGAAATGCGCATTTTAGTGACGATTTGATTGGTGGAAAGACGACCAGACTATATTGTAAAAATCGTAGAAATAGTTTTGCGAAGCATTGCAGACAGAAAGCGACAAAGATCCAAATTACTTTATATAAGGAAAGGCCAAATCGGATTTCCGAAATTCTGGGTTTCTTACCCCTAAAAACTTAAAAAATTGGGGAATCACTAAAGAATTAAAATTGTCAAAGATTTTGACAAACCAAAAGATAAGTGAGAGAACTAATATAGGAAATACCCAAACCAAATTTAAAGGCAATGACTTGCAATGACTATTTGTGATTGAGTGACAGCTCCCTAAGTGTAAGAAACTCATGACGTAATTTTGTATCCACTTTTTTTACTTATTTTGACCAGATACCAACAAATAAATACATTTCTGTATTTCTGAAGCAAAACTGGTCTAGGGCCAAGCTTTTTATTCACATTTATCAATTTCTCATTTGGATGTTTTTTGACGAGGAAAACCCGCTATTCTTGACGTATCGAGTCTGAGGTCATTCAGTTGAACTGGAATTCACCTATATATGACCTGAAACCTAAAAAAATACATACGTTAGATTCCTCAGATGACAAGGCAACCATGCTGGTTTTACCGCCGTGCTCTATGAGCTTGGTTGGAGTTAAGATGGATCCTGTCAGCCCCTCATTCCCCAACCCCGTAAGGCGATGGAAAAACCGGTAGGGTGCACGAAGGGTTATATTGTATTGGAAGTAGGCCCCTGGACCAGAAATCTACCGTCAGGAGAGCCTCTGCCGTAACACCATTACACTGAAATAATTTGACCCATTTTCCCTCAATTTTGTGTGACTAGCCAATGACGCACTTGTTGATGCGCCAAGCGCGCGCTAAATTTTTTCTATTATATTTTGTGCATTTGAACTAGACTGGATTTTGACTCTTCAAAACTATTTTAACGATAAATTGTGTTACTTCCTCGTGGTATCAGACTCACCATGTATATCAATAGCTACCAAAACGAGTCTCGTATTTGAATATGGGCGTATTCACTGATATCTTTTGGGGGGCGGCAAAAGGTTTGCCCACCTTTTTCGCTTGGGGGGCATGGCCAGATTGGCCCCCAAGGATCCGCCTCCTGCGCATGAAAGTCTTTATATTTCTTAAAGGAGGAATTCCGGTCAGTCATCACGGAGTAGGCTCTGCCAAGACCAACTAAATGTAATTGCTTTCCTATTTTCCAGAATTTTAGTTAAAGGCAATTGCGCCAAAGTTGTGTCATGCCGCGAAGCGACGCGAATGGTTCGTTTTGACTGTGAAAGGCTGGATTTTTACTGCTGCAAAGGCAATTTTTACGATAAATTTTCAATTTGTCCGACCTTTTTGGGGGGGGGGCAAATCATAGTTTCAGGCCCTTTGGGGGGGCATGGCCCCGTGGCCCCCCTGGATCCGCCCCTGCCCCCCCAATGGTCTCGAAAACCACGCAACGTAGCGGAAAGCGGAATACGGCGTAAGATAGCTCGAGTCAAGCTCTATCAAAAGTATTTGTCTTATTTAGGTCAGGTCAATATAAGCTCACCAGAGGTCATCAAAGGTCAGATTTTCCATATGTAGGACCTCGTCCTAGATACCCCCAATTATCACGGGAACTATGATAGCTAGGAGCAAACGGAAAACAGCAATCGAAAGCTTTTGAAATTTGTGATCGACAAAATGTTATCAAATTCGAGCTCAGTTCATTTTTTTGGCTCAAGAGATCATCTAAGGTACAAAAGGCCTATTTTGGTCAAAATTGTTTTCGCAAATTACTTTTTTAAATAATAAAAATAAAGCAATACGTTAGACGTCAAACGTCATCATGTTTGTATCGTCAAGGCACTTCGAATCGTATTCATTTTCACCAGGTTAGGTCAACTGAGAATTTTGACCTCAGATCAAGGTCAAGTGGTGACCCAAGTAGACCAAATTGCATATTGTGAGACATCCCTCGACGAGACAAACACATTGGTACAGTTTTTACAGATCCATCTTCATTCTGTCGAGAGTTATTGACAAACAAGTATTAATGGTCACGAAATTGACCCTGACCTTAGGTCACCGATATCAGAAATATGATAAATACCAATTGTAGGACCTTATGATATCCTGTAAGTTTGAAACTGATCGGCAACACAAAACAGTGGCTGCATACGACCACAACCGTTTTGGAGGCGAGTTCATCACGTGATCCGGTCTGGTGACCTGACTTAAGATAACCATGACCTGACTTCAGATAACCAGAGGCCAATAATTGTATATAATGTGGGTAGTTAATTTTCAAACAGGTATGCAAAAAACGGCAGGCGCAGCCATAGGTGGAGCTTTTCAGAAAAAAGTTGGAGGGGCAAAATGTCATATTGGCTGGCAGTTTGGCATGGCTGGGGAAAACAATTGCCATTTTAACGCCAGAAAACCTTAAAATCTGGCAAAAGTTGGTGGGGCAAAACACAAAGTTCCCACCATTTGAATAGGAAACTCCACCCATGGGTGCGCAGCACCGTCATGGTCTTGGCACCGACAGAATCAGTAATGCAATGCGCTTGCTTAGCCCTGCCCGGGCGAGGACAAAGCAGGCGGTGCTCACTGGTAGACACAAGGAGCGGTAAAGGGACCATGGATCCAAAACGCTTGAAATCGGCCGAAAATTGACACATTTTCTGATTGGAAGAAAATCTTGACTGAGAAAGGGTTTCTATAAATCACACAGCGATTGATACCGAACCGACGTGGGTTTGTTCTGGTGTCCAGAATATACCTAGTTTGTGGACCAAACTACCATCTCGGCTAATATATTGGGCCACAACGAGCCCCGACCGCAACGGGACCCAGAGGGTAGACGCCACGACGCAAATAACTCCCGAGTACATAGCTTCAAACCGAATCAAGTCTGCAGCTCATTCGAACAGTACGTCAGTGACCTCCTTGCCCGGACCTGGCACCGTGCCAACTTATGCACAAATGGTAAACAAGCCTAGATAAACCCGTCCAGATGCTAACGCTCAGACAGTAGCCGGCTGACCCGCGGAGGCAGCACCGATCTCAGAACGCATCGGTCGACAGTCGACACAAGGGGTAGCCAGTGACAGGTCATCGGCGAGAGAACAGTCCGGCACCGTACACAGGCGACCGACAAGCCAGATCAGAGGTGAGACTGAGTTGAGACACCGACAGCGGCCGGCTGGCTCCAGAGGGGGACCGACTGGCGACCTCACCTTACCGACACAATGTATTTCCTGTAACTATGTATTCCAGATCATGAGCATTTTTGTATTGCGGGGACTCATAAGAATGTAGATGACAATTAGTGATGTCATTTTCCCAATATTTCCTGACCAATACCAATACAATACCGAACAAAAGGCATTTTGGTTGACCAAATTCTGACCGATTTTGGTTGAAGCCATAAATGTCCAAAATTTGACCGATTTTGAAATTATAGGTGGTGGTGGGGTATGTAATATGTATATTGTATAGTGTATACAAAACTTATTTTTAAGAACCTCACTTAGGTACTCTTATAAGCAGTATCTTATATCTTGATAGTATATTGGTGTGTTCTATTTAGTATGCATATTAATTTAATGAATTTTAAACAGATTAAGCATCATTTTGCTGAATAAAAATAAGAATGCGTAAAAATGTGACGAAAAAGTGAATTGTTTAAGATTAGGCTGACCGAAAAGTGTCCAAAAATGTGGAAGCCTGACCAACCAACTACCAAATCGGTCACACAATTTGTTTGGTAACACAAATTTTGGTTACCGATTGACACCACTAATGACAATTCTATATAGCTAGTGGGAACTGGGAACCGGGAAGTCTTGTGAAGAAGCAAAGAAGCAGCAAGTTTGTGAGACGAGAAGGGTTATCCTAAGATAAAAAAGACAAACCCATGCCACAATGTTCCCCTTTCTAATGTTACTTTAACTCATGACCTCGCATGCCGTTGTCTACCATTTCTAGGCCATGTCTCGTGTCGTATGTATCGCCGATCTGGAGAAATCTGCCGTTTCCCGATTGGATCGCAATGCCAGCGTGTTCATCAATGGCGGAGCGGACGGAGAACACACGCTCAGGGACAATGTCGCCGGCTATCAACGGTGAGAAGAGCAGCTTATTTACCGAGATCGCTTATAACCGATCACTCACTATTGCAGTCCAGACATTGCAGCCCCACCACATGTCTTTTGGTACTCCTTAAGTATGACATGTGTCATTGAGATAATTTGTGTGTAGGGCGCACCGATTCACGATCTCGATTCTCGTGCCAACTCAGATGACCGTGGTAACCAGTACAACGCCAGTATCGGGTCGGGAACACAGCGGGCGGTTCTAAAGCGTTATTTCCCAATGTGAAAGAATAGTTCAAAGCTTTGCTTTGAGTTGAACAGGACACACCAGGGACGGCGACTCCGGTCGCCGTCCTTTGCCGGCCGCAGGCGGTCACGTGATCGGGAGGGTCCACCTGAGGCCTGTTCACGACCCTGCGATTGGCTGCAGTTCAGTGGTCGGCAGCAGTGTTCGCAATGGATCGGGTGCACCCGTGGGTGCCTACTCAATTCTTCCGATTGCCAGGGTGGCAATCGGACTTTGCAGCCTTTTCATGGGTGCTGGGCGGACATGGATAAGGCAACTTTTGAGTTATGTCGCTAAGCGTTATTTTTTACTTGGCAACCAGATGTTAAACCAGGCTTATATGTTAATAAATGATATAGGACACTTAAATACTCAACTTTGGCAATGATATGAAAACAAGAAATCATGGTAAGTAATAGTGGAGTAAGATTAAAAAATGTACCAAATGATGCCAGATCCAAAGTCTGATCCAATATGATAATGCTGTCCCGAAAAGTGTTCGAGAAGTCCGAGAGTCTGGAAATAGTTTTTATACATCCTATACATGGCAATAACGGATTTTTTTTTTACTTGCTTTCATGTCAACAATTAATGTCGTATCATTTGTGTTTAAGATAATTATTACCAATGTTGTGAAAATAATGACATGCTTAATCTGAATGGGCCGGGCCGGGCATGGGGCTCAATATAATTAATTTGACTGAGCCTGGTCTGGGCCTGGGCTTGGTGCTCATGAGCATGGGCTGGCCGGGAGATTGGTGGGCCCACGACGAACTATAGTCGGCAGCAGTGGGGATGACGAAAAGTGGAGACAAGTCGAAAGGTATGACGTCACACGGCTGCAGTCAGCTGCAGTTTCGGCGGTCGGTTGGAAGCGACCGCAGGATGAAATGTCCTGTTAAATGGCACATCACAGCATTCAGTGTTCATAAGACGCCTGCCTGTGATGACACATGATCAAAGGGGCAGGGCTTAGAGCCTGCTGGTGACAGCCGAACCGCAGGGGACCGTGAATAAGGCCGCCGGCTGGCCGACAGGGCAACCAGCGGCTTTTGGAGCCTGACAAAGCATTATTTAAAAATGTAATGCCTTATGTTTACGACATTAACGAATGAAAATTTGCAGTGATATCGTTCGAATGTGCTCTCCCTGAAAAATAGCAGGTGAAAAGACATGACACGAACAACTGCAGTCTTGTTTGCAATCTCCTACACCGGCCAGGTACCGTCTTCGTCCGCGGGCTCTGGTGGACATCTCCCACATTGACCTGACCCAGACGGTGCTGGGTCACGAGGCCAGTATGCCCATTGGAGTGGCACCAACAGGTGTACAGAAACTGGCCCATCCCGACGGGGAGTGCGCCACAGCCCGGGGTAAGTGGAGAAACGCCGTAGTCACGTTCATATGTTCTGCACACTTCATCGACACCACCCGATGTCGATGCGCCAGGCGAATAAGTCCTTCGTGAAAACGTCTGGTAGCAAGTCCTTTCAGTGCACTTTTCGAATAAACCATCCATTTATCTGGCGAGGTGATGGTACTAGCCAGTGAGGCGCCGTAGTTGGCGATGAGCGAGCGAGCGAGCGCGAATGAAATGTATGACGAGGTTGGTATGGTGGCTCAGCCGTTCCTGACATAAAATAGGGGTGTGCACGTGCGCACACTTGCAGTAAAGTGGCGGCTTAGAGGTCCTTGACTACACGCCAAATTTGAGCCGTTCCCAACCATACAAGCACAAAGGACGTAGGAACGTCACGAAAAGTGAGGGGGCAGTACAACTTTAATCTCGTTTTGAGAGAAACCCAACCACCAGTGCAAAATATCTTTGCAGATTTAAGCTCATCCCGTCTTGACAAACCTTTGCCATGAACAACTTTATTCATTAAGCAAAATAAAACATTTGAGACCAAAAATTGCCGAAAAGTGAGGGGCCCTGCCCCCTCTCCCGGCCCAGGTATTCCTACACCTATGTTGAACACAATCAGCTCAACCGTTGCTGAGATATATAACAGGGGTGTACACATGCGCACGTGCAGTCACCTCATCCCTGACATGTAGGAAGGTGGCGGCTGAGGGGTCCTTAAGACGGGTCCCAAACCACACACAACTTGTACACAATCGGCGAGCAGCCATTGCGGAGTTTTTGCAAGAAAATATTTTTCAACAACCCTCACGCGGCACGCGCAGTGATAGTCACCCACTTGAGTTGGAACCGGTCTCAAACAAGGTATGGTGGAATGGGCTACTCAGCAAAGAAGCCCGCTTGTCAATCGGACGTGCAGTTGCAGATATATGAGCTTCTCAAAAGCGTCACCACGGGCCGGGCCGTGTCAGGCCACTTATATTTATATTTGTCCTCTTCTCCACGGAAGGACGAGCTTCTCATATTTATATTTGTCCTCTTCTCCACGGAAGGACGAGCTTCTCGCTTGCTCGAAACATAGCGTCTATCCACCTCACTCCAAATGTGAGAAAAGCTCTTGTCTTGCTCGTGCCACAAATTCGTTCGCATCAATAACACAATAACATCCTCATACTACAGCCGCAGAAGAGATGGGGAGCATTTTCATCCTAAGCAGCTACGCCACCTGCGGTATCGAGGAAGTGGCGGCAGCAGCGCCAAACGCCGTCAAATGGTTCCAGCTCTATGTGCTTAAAGACAGGTCAGAGCGACGACAACGAGTGCAGCATGTTGATGAGTTGCATGTTGCATGTTGATAAGTTGCATGAGTCCATAACAAAAGTTTAAACTCGAAATTGCATGCTACTCTACTATTATTAAAGTCACATACCGAGGTTCCGCGATTAT